>MU277340.1:0-23711 GCA_022160305.1 Artomyces pyxidatus | reverse complement strand
CTCCGACCACGGCCGTGCACAGGTGCAGCGCAGGCGCGAGACCCGCCTCAGCGAGAAGTCTGTGCGCATCCGCGCAATAGCTCTCGCAGAACTTGATCACCACAGGCCTGCCGTCGAGCTGGCCGCGGTACAGCGCCCGTCGATAGTCGTCAGACGGCTTGCCTTCGTACGCAAACCACGACTTGTACTCGAGGCGGTCGACGAGCGCCTTATCCGCCAGAGATATGGTGGGCAGGAACGTCGGATGGGGGAAGAGAGCGGCGTCGTCTGGGATGGGGCTCGGCGTCAGTGTCGCGTAGTAATTTTGTAGGCTTTTCACCAGCACGCGGAGGGCGCGGAAGAACCGCACAAGGTTGAGGGCCTGCGCCTGGTTACGCGGGCCCATCCCCAAGTACATATAGTCCGTGAGAGGTTCGATGACCGGAACAGGTGTCAGGACGGCCCCGAGCACACAGAGATGCGGCCCTGCCAGCGCGAGGATGACGCACGGGCACGACGATGCGTTGCGAATTTCTGTGTACTGCCCAACCAGTCAATCGTAAAGAGTTTGATGAGAAAAAAAAAATGAAACAAAAACCTACGAGTCTCTGATAGACGTGATCGCGGTAAGTGAGAGACGCCTGCAGCCCTGGGTCTCCATCGACACCGACTTCGGGTTTCCCCTCATGATAGAGGAGTACTCCCTTCTCAAACCCCTGCCTGAGCTTCAGATCGACGCAACCATCGGCAGTCCTGCTGGACTCTTTGAGCGGCTTTCTCTCGATTTCCACACCAAAAAGTTTCGAGAGTTCAACGGCGACCGGATACACGCGCTCATCATCTTTGTCGTAGATCTCAGAGGAGATTTTCATCAGTTCGGCGATGGATGTTAATTCTTCCTCGGTGGCATCCGTGACGTCGACCTCATCAAGTCTCTTCATTTGTTCGGCGAAGGCAACAAAAGCCGACTGGTACAAGCCGATCGACGGGCCAAAGCGACCCCCTCGTCCGTTGTAGATTGGATGACGATTCTGCTCTTCGCGGTATGTTTTCGGCACTCTCGATATGGAAGATGGCGCGACGGTATCTTTCGCAGCCGCCTGGGCGAGTTCACGAGCTACACACCATCAGCGAGGGGAATGGAGACATGGAAGGCATTGCTACTCGCCCTTAAACATCGGTAGAATACCAAGGCCATCCCCTGCTTCCTCCTCTAATCCACAGTCAAGCCCCGGGGCTCGAGAGGCGGCATACGACTCACCTGGGCCTGCGATTTGAAGGATGAAGTTGACATGTTTTCTGTTGAGTGTCTGCGGATCAAGCAGTTCGGAGAGTGGCGCAAAAAGATCCTGTGGCACTATATCTTCAGAGCGGAGGAAATTTTGTACGCGATCGTGCAAAGTCTTCCTCGGATCCAGCGTCAGGTCGAGGGGCTTTATTTTGATGATGAGAGGATGGATCCGAAGGATTTATAGCCATGGACGCACCGCAAGGAACACCTGTATTTGGCTCAACCCAATTTGCAGTCGCCGGAACTCGAGCTGGAATTGGTTGTAAGCAAGCGTTTGGATATCTTCCACTATGGCATTGTCGGGATCGTCTACTATCAACGAGAAGGGTCTCTCTGGAAGAGCAAGGCAGTAAAGGATGATTCGGGGCATGGCAATGGCAACCAAGAGGATTATTTTGAGCAATATTTATGGGACTTACAACAACTTTGACGTCGCACAGTCACGTGCCTCTAAGGCAATCGTCTCTGCTGCTGTTTTCTCCGCTACTGCTTCTTCCACTCCATCCAACATGAGCTTATATCGACGAAAATGGCTGAGGACGGATGTATCAATCCATCGTCATGCAGCAACACCGACGCCGTCAGTAACCGGAGGGATCTCTATCAGTGCTGTCCACCCTAGTATATATATTCCATCCTATCCGATCCAAAATTCATCTTCCCTGACCCCATCCCAGTCCGGCGTAACCCATAACACGTTCTTGCCCTTATCATAAACTTGGACACGAGACACATGCTCTTGGAGCTGCACGAGCTGCTCGGATGTCCAGGCTCCGTCAGTGTAATTGGAGACGAACAGCGCGGGGATCGCTGCGCTCCCCTCGCTCCTCGTCTTCACTGCAGAGAGCAGCTGCTCGTACAGCCTAGGGGAGTCGTCAAAGTCAAAGTCCTTTTCGGAGGGGATATCGACCCCGAGCGAGGCGAGCCGGGGGAGGAATACGTCTGTCGCGCCATATGGCCTGGAGCCGAGCGCAGATAGGAAGGTCGATATCGTCTTGTACCCGCTGACGTGCAGAGTGCGCAGCTCGTTTGCATTTCCAAGGATGTCGTGCCACATCTCAGCACTCAAAGCACTCTTCCGAACATTAACGTCCACACATAGATGTACGAGGTGAGCGGATGTGATGTGCTGGTGCGTCGCTTTTATTAACGGGAGGGGGTCCCGCTTTCCAAGAGGAAGTCGGTTACAATGACCCGATGTCTTGAAAGAGAGATCGTTGCCTGCAGCGAGGTCTACCGGTAGGAAGGCGCCGAGCTCGAGATGTCCCCAATAGTCTGCGGAATAGCGGACATCCGTCCACGGCTGCGCCAGATGTGGACCGACGATGCGCGCGTCCTCCAAGGATGCGAGGAGACGCGGGGCGTCAATCTCCTCCTCACGGCCGTCCACGTTGCCAAGCACCGACACGCATGCGCGCGGCGGGATGCGCATGTACTTCAGGAGCAGCGCGACTTGTGCACAGCGGTCGAGCAGAAACAGCTTCCGGAGGTGCACGGGAGCGATAATGGGCGCGGGCACCCGGGGCGGCGCATCCGGAGCGGCGGCAGCCTCGGGGAGCGCATTGACGAGCACCAGGATCTCCAGCGCCTGCAAACCTGCCAGACCGGCGGCGAGCTCGTCGAAGGCTTTTGGAGGTATGCGCTGTAGGATGGTACTGACTCTGTACGCACACCGGTTTTCCACCTTCAGGGAGACGAGGTTCCGGAGGGACGGGGACGTCCAGGGGACCCAGCGGCACTGATACGCCGCGCGATTCTGCAGACGGGGCGCGTCGTGGCCGAATAGATTTTCTTCACAGAGCCACTCGAGCTGCGTCCAGCTCGACCCCAATACAGCATACTCTAAGAGAGGCGCTGGCGAGCTGAGGAAGGATTCGCCGGTGTTGAGCCGCTGCGCCCCAGAGCTGTCTTGCTCGTTGCTCTGGCCGGAGACGAACAGCCCCTGTGTGCGGTGCAAGAGCTTCTTCACTTGTAACTCGCGCTCGGTACTGTGGGCCCGTGTCGCCTGTAGATTCAGAGTGAAAACAAGAGGCTTGGTCCTGGCGCGCGCAACCATCGCGGATGCGAGGGTCGCGCCGCGGGCGAGGAAGACGTGGCTCCAGAGGTTGGGGGTGTTCAGAGCAATCTGCCGCCAGCGCCGGCAGACGTGGGTCGCCTCGATCCAGCGCCGGCCGGCGCTGGCCTTCCTGAACCTGCTGGAAGGCCTGGCATCGACATCGGGGTGGTCGTTGGACGCGTGGAATAGGAGCATGCGTGATATGATCTCTGAGGGGAGGTGGGAGATGGGAGGCAGCAGGTTGATGAGCCCGTTGATCTCTGCGCTGAAGGTGCTCACGGCCAGCTGGATGGCGTCAAGCTCGTCTTGCAGGCGACACCGTATGTCGATAGCCGTGCCGGCGTCTTGCCCGCGGGTTGCAGGGCTGCATAGGACAGATAAACGATCGCGACGATCACGTATGATGTTCGACCAAAATACTTGACCGCTGTAAAGAGTTTATGGAGAAGATACAATGCGCAGTAGAAGGATTGACGCACTGTGAATCGTCATCTTGCGTTGACATCATGTGCTGTATGGCTGCTGTGCAGCAATTGCAAGATGTGGAGTACTGATAAGATGTGCCAGATATCCGCCGATGCTTATAGGGGAAGTCCGGCACGGTGAATCAGACGATGGAAGGTCACGACTAAGAGCGCGAACGAGCGCATGCGACGGGCCGTGCTCGTGGATAGTATCGTGTCCTATGGGGCGTGTAAGAGGTCAGTGAAGCAGTTTGCGAAAATGAGCAGAGTCCCTGTCGGCGCCGTGAGAAGCCTGAGCGTGAGCTAGCCCTTACGAACATATTGTTACTGAGCACTGTATCCTTCATGGATCGCCATCGCCGGCTAGCTACTTTCAGTCGTGCACAAAATCATCGTTCATTCCGACTCTTTCCCAGATAAAACCTTCAGAGTGAGTATAGATGATCTAGAATGCACCGGCGTTCAAGACGTGAAAGAGCCAGGAAGAACATGATATCTTGTCACGCACGAAACTTGGAACAGAAGCGTCCGACGATATCCTCAGAGTGAGCGCGGTGATCCCCTACGGGACTCCGACAAATACAGGATGACGATTGCAAACCGATTGGCAGTGATGCACAAGGAATGAGCTGAAAGAGGGAAGGCAAGACTCGGGCGACATGCAGGATTTGGATTTCGAGAATGAAACAGAGATATACGGTGCGATAAATTACACTCGCAAAGAGTGGGATGTGGAAAAAATAAGACCACGACAGTCCGAGAGTAGTCTGAATCGAGTTTCGTGTCCGCGAAAGACACGAGCCGCGAAGTGCACTGAAGGACACGCAGCCGATCTACCGCTGCGCTTTCCACTCGATTGCTCGAGCTCCTCGTACGCCACCGGCTCCTCCCAGAGCGTCTGCACTCTAAGACAGAGAGTGCTGTCAAAGAGAGTTCAAGTTCACGCGGGAACATGATGAAGGAGCCGGCTCACAAGACATGAGCGCGGAGCATCATGCTGTGATATATGCAAGGAGGCCCCGTTTCGCGCGGCGATTGGCGGCGCCTCCCCCGTCCCCCGACGGTCATGGCGCGAGAGAGATGGAAAAAGAGGGTGACGATGGCGTACGCACCCGGTCCTCACGACGTTCCCAATCCATGGCCCGTACCCCGAGGTCAGAAGCCCTCCCCGTTATCAGCGGGCGTCCCGCCACTGGCCTGATGAGGTTCTCTGGGTGTGTCGGCCGGGCTAGGAGGGTTTCTTGTTCGCCGCGCCGTGTATTTTTGATACCGCGCCCTGCGAGAGCTGGACAAAGAGGACGAATACTCAGACCTTAGCCCGCTCGCGAGTGAGGATGTGGAGGACATCTGTACGTGGCGAGCATCGCGGCTTTCGAGCTGTCGTGGTGAAGAAAGAAGAGAAAAGAAAAACAATAATTTCCATGACAGAGAAAATCTGACATAAGCCTCGCAAACATGGACAAACATCAGCCACCGTTCAGCTCGCCGTTCGAGGAGCACAGGCAAACATCTCTCGACGACGACGGCGACGACGACAAGCGCTCTATTTCTCTCTCTTCGCCCATGAAAAACGATGCCACAGAGGCGGCACTGGGTCTCCTTAGCCTTTCCCCCGAAAACTCCGTCTATACCACCGTCCCTCTGAAGCGAGCTGCCCCGGACGACGAACCCGCCTACAGTTCAGACTCGATAAACTGCATTTGCGGCTTTGGTTACGACGACGGCTTCTCCATCGCCTGCGACGATTGCTCCAGGTGGTGTCATGCTGCTTGCTTCGATATCGTGGAGGGCGGAGTGCCGGAAGAGTGGCGTTGTTGGGTGTGCGTGCCACGGCCGGTCAACAGGGAGCGCGCTATCCGACTGCAGAAGGACCGCCAGCGCCAGGCTTTGCAAGTCGCGACGGAGAAGCGGAGGAGGCAGGTCAGCCCAGGCGTGGAGAGGAAACAGCGCAGGAGCGCGCTCGCGATCGAAGGCGGCAACACCAAGCGCAAGCGTCGGGCGTCGGTCAACGTCCAACCGTCGCCCGCCGAAGACGAGCATGTCGACATCGACGAACCGTGGACCCATAGCTACGTTCCTATCACGAAAGACGTTGTTCCTCATCAAGAAACAAGAGACAATCTACGGCGGCAGGCTCAACATTGGCGCGGCGTCTCGGCGCTCTCACAACCACCGTCGCCCTTCGACATCTCGCCAGTCTCTTTGTCACTAGTTCCCGATTCCCCTCAAACCACCCTCCATCCACTCCCCTCGTCGTCTTTCTCGCATCCTGTTCTATCCTCAAACACGAACCCATCCGTTCGTCCCCCGTCATATGCCGTCCACACCACGCACCCTATCCAGTCGTCGAAATTCATCACCCCCTTCACGTCAACCATCATTCCATCCTCTGCCTATCTTTCTGATCCGCTCAACGCGTACGCTCATCACGGTATGCCGAAGCCTTTCGTGCATCTGTTTGGACCACCGCTGGACGTCGCCCTCGACGCTCGCGTCACAGGCAATGATGCGCGGTTTGTTCGGAGTGGATGCAGGCCTAACGCGGTGCTTCGACCCGTCATATGCCCCAATTCTAAGGAGGGTCGGGCACAGACGAACGATGGCGCGTCGGGGGCGGACGCGCTCACTTTCGGCGTATTCGCTTTGCGCGACTTGAAGGCGAACGAGGAGGTTGTTTTGGGGTGGGAATGGGACGATGGGAATGCTGTTCACAACCTCCCTGCTCTAATCGAGACGCCACACCTTTTCCCGTGAGTACTACTGCGCCTGCGAATCCTCTGTCTCACTGATATGACGGCAGCCCTCATCAAATACACCATCTCAGACACCAAATGACCTCCATGCTTCACGCGCTCAGCTCGACTTTCACGACGTGTGCTTGCGGAGCGAAGGCGAAGGATTGCGCTCTCAATCTTATGGCGGCCTTCGTCGACGGCCAACTCCCAGTCACACCTACGGCGTCTTCACCCTCTGCAAGCGATGCCAATCATACAGATGGGGAACACGGCTCCAAAAAGGTGGATCTAGGACCTTTGATTGGAGTGCAGAGGGGTTTCCGGGCACGAGAGAAGTCTCCCTTGGACGGAGGAATGAATGGGGTGGAGATGGTCAGTGCGGGCCCATCCGTCCTCAGCGATCGGCGCAACATGGTGGATACTCTCCCGACATCTCAATCATCCAACAAATTCCAGCGAGCACAAGGAGGGCTGACGCTACCCGAGCTCAGACTCAGCTCCGCGACAGCGTCTCCGTCGCCGCGGAAGGACCGCAAGGGGAAGGGGAAGGCAAATGGTACGCGATCGTCTAGTCTTAATCTTTGTTGATGATCTCAACTTGCTTCAGTTGCTGGCGGCGGCGAAGGCGGAGCTACGATGTCTAGTCGCAAGTCTGGACATGATGTCTCAAGCACCAGCCCGAATCGACGAAGACGCCGAGTTACCATAGACACCACGCCGTATCGCTCTCCGTCGCCTTCGGAATCCAGCATCGCGGTCGACAGCGACGAAGAGGAGAAGATGCCGCCGAAGATGCGCAAGCGATGGATCCATCGTAGTACGGAAGCATTACGAGCACCGTCTGTCTCGGCGTCTCCCAGCGGTAGCATGGTCAGCTTGGGGAGCGTCCTGGGCATAGGTGATGCGGATGATATGGAGATAGATCATGTCCCTCTCGGTGGGTACCTTGACTGTCTGGACACGAACGCATATTGACGACTGGTTAGGTGCAAGAGACATGCCACCGCCACCGCCACCGCCCCCTGCAACAACCGATCCGACGACCTTAACTCCCATTCCCTCACCGCCCTCGGCTTCACCGCGGATCGCTACGCACAATCTCCCTACTGTCGCTCCGCTACCGCCTCATGCTTCGCAGTCGCCTTCAACACCTTTTGCTAACTTATCATTACTTTCCCCCTACGCACCGTCTGGACCTTCGCCCCACTTTTTCAAGGACGCTTCACTTTCACCTAAGTTATCACCTTCGTTGGTTCCGCCTTTGACTCGCATTTTGCCCACTGTATCGAACGATCAGAAGCACCCGGACGTCTCGGAAAGCTCAACGACGATGGAAGTCGATCAAGACATGACGGATGTAGATCCCGACTCATCTCTCGAAACTGCGATTTCTTCGACACAGCCAACTTCCGAGCAGTCCAATCTAGACTCGCCGCCGCCGCCGCCCTCCCCAGAAAGCCCCCTCCATCTGGATCTCGCCCTCCACGAGAGCCAGGCGGATTGTCTTTCCGACTCGCCACCTCCAAAGCATATGTCACCGCCTCCTGCACTCTCTATGGAACCTCCACAGCCGGTCGATAACGATCCTACCGATCCGCCTCCATGTGATCCGCCTCCGCTACCGCCGCCTGCTCCGAAGGTGAAGTTGTCGCTCAAAGACTTTACTATGCGGAAGAAGAAGCAGAGGGAGGAAGAGATGGCAAGAGTTGCGCCCGCGTCCCTCGACGTTCCGTTGGAAACCGTCGTCCTCGACTTCGTAGGGCCTGCTCCCGCACCGGCAATGAACGGCGATCAGGCTGGTACGGAGGGTCAGCACGACGACACCACAGCTCCCGACGCCACCACAGCTCCCAATGTCACGGACGGTGATCATCCTGTCGGAGAGGTCGAGGGTCGTCCTCCAGATGCTTTGTTGTCGCGCCCCGCACCCCCAGCGCCAAGCCCGACGGACCCAGAGCTCGAGCCAGTCCTTCACGGGACCGATCAGAAGGACGAGCCGCATCTCACCAATGGGTTTCAAGAAGATTTTGTATCGTCGGAACCAATGACCATGGAGTCGTCCGAAGCGGAACCGTGGATATCGCTGAAGGCGAAGCAGGAACTTGTCGACGGGCCTCTACCGGCCGTGGGTGACGACGTGCCTTGTGATGTGCAGTCGACGCAGACACCGTCTCCTCCGCCTCCGGAAAACTTGGAGAACGCGTCACGTGGCCCAACACAAGAAGATGGCGAGATCGTCGCCAACCAAGAGCCTTCTCGCCAGCCGCCCCCGCCCCCCCGGTCCCATACTCCCCCCACCCAACCCCGCTCATTCAGTAATAGTTCGTCCTCCTCCGCCGTATCGCCTTCGCCTTCACCTCAAGTCCATCGCCTGCCCGCATCGTCTACGTACCGCACGGGCGGCTCCTATGCGGCAGCATCCTTCGTGCCCCCTCCATCGCGACCGTTACCCAGCGGCCCGCGGGCGTTGCGTGCGGGCATGAGCTTCGCCTCGCCTGGTGCGTCTTTCGCTGCTGCGCGGCCGTTCTCGGGCGGCCCCTACATTCCGCGAGGGCCGTCTGCCGATCGGGACCGTAAAGACTGGGATCGCGAGCGCGGGTGGGCGGGCATTCCGCGCGGGCGTGGGCGGGGTGCGGGCAGCTCGTGGGGCCGGTGAAGCGTCTTGTGGGACTGTGTGTATTGCGGAACGAGTAAGCGGTCTGTTTGTCTGTATGGTTATTACTCCTTAAACGTGTTTGCTCTAATTATTCGGTTTTCGCTACGTGCTTTCTTCGTCCACCGCTTTGCTCTTACTACTATCGGGTCCAGCTCAGTCGAACTGTAATAGTGATCTGCTATCGACACCCCCTTGTATCTTTTTGAATGAGAAGACGACGTACTCGACATGTGGTAAATTGTGATAATCTACCGTGAAAAAAGTCGCGCAGCGAGCTGCATTACCCTTCAGCGATGAAATGGATACCTGCAGGTAGCCAAGGATATCAGCTTTTGATTCCGTGATTACGCATGACAGTTTGGGCTAGGATGGGTGGTAGCTTGGTATCGAGTCTTCAACAAACTCCTGAACCGCGCCTTGTTCCCGACCATCATGAACGTCACCGATCTTCCTCTATTGTCACTTCCTCTCCAGTCACTACCACCTGGATTCGGTTGGGATGGGGGTGATGTTTCGTTTGCTTCGTCCACTACCGCTTTCAATACACGCATAGACAGGCGAGACACCTCCTCGGAATCCCGCGCTGCATTGTCTGTGTGGGCGGCTCTTTGAAGCATTGCCACATCATCGCCAAAGCAGAGCCCGAAGTAGTAAGCCGGCAAAGCATATGAGTGACCCCGACGCTAATGAGACATAGTGGTCCGACCTCAGGGTTCGCGGATGGATCCCGCCTCAGGCCAACGTCAACCACAGACTCGATCCACGAAACGGCCTGCTCATGTGTGCCAATCATCATGAATCTTTTGACCGGTATGAGTTCTATATACGTTTCTTACCCAAGGTGTGTTTTGTTCCACATATTTTCTTCATACCATATATTCATAGGACGCAGACTCGCAAGTTTGTGTTCGTAAACCACTCGGAAAACCTCTTTTTGGAGGGTTTCCATGGCAAAGCGATCGCGCTTGACGTCAGAGATCGCCATAAACCCTTCCCAGCCGTTTTTATTATCCATGAGATGCGCGTCCGTGGATTCCACCCGTTCAAGCCCGTCACAGCGTCCGTGTCCGAAGACCCTCCTTGGCAAGACTGGATCTCGTCGGGCGGCAGATCCATTAATCTTGTAGTTAGGATTGGAAGTGATTTGGAAGGCGGTGACCACGTTGTTCGCTGGGTCAAAGATCAAGGAATCAAAGGCCGCGTAGTTCTTGCTTTTGGGTCTGTAGTATCGCGCTTGCTCGAAGTCAGGGGGGTTGTTTTCATCGAACCATTCTTCCTTTATCGGGGCGAGACGCGTCTCGCTGTCAGCCCCATTGCTCTCGAGGAATACACCGCACGCTGGGATGGCGATCAGCACAAAACTGACATCGGCGTAATTAGCGAACGCACCTGATATCCTCATCTGCTGCGGCCTGCTACAATATATCTTGTTCGTAGCGTTCTCATCACCTGACGACTCGAGGCGTGTTACCTTGAACACCCCGCCTAAGGGAAGGCACGCGTGCACCATGGCCCCAAAGACCTGCCCCACAAGGGAGCTCGAGAACACAGAGGAACAGGCCTTGTATATCATGGCAGAGACCTTTGCGACACCGTCTTTGTGGGCGTGGGTTACGAGGCTGAGAACATAATCAGTAGCGAAGACGATTTCATGATCGCCGCGGTATTCGCCAGGGCGGATTAACAGTATGGTACTGGAGAGTTCATGGAACTCGGGAGCCAGAGAGAGCAAGGCGGTGGAGGTGAAGAGATTGCTGAAAGAACACCGATCGACACATTTTCTGGCCTGTCCACAGATTTGCTGTCGGAGGCGAGCGTCATCAGGGTAACGGGCGTATTGGTGAGCCTGGCGAGCGCACGGCCCGTAGCTTTCGAAATAATGAATGAGACGATGAGGATCGAGTTCGGGCTCGTAAAGAGTCCCGCTAAAGAGTTTCTTTCAGAAACACTTGAAGTGCGCGAGAGAGGGATCACGTACGAGAGTAGCAGCTCTTCTCTGTCAAAAGGTTTCATGACCCACGGCAGGACGGGGTACGTGATCTTCTTGAGCCACTCGAAGCACCCTTGTAGAGGCGGCGCCGCCTGCACGATAAACTTGAACCATCCGTAAATTTCCGAGGGCACGCCGGTCATCTTTGCATTGCAGTCGACTAAAACCCACGCGTCGGGTACTTCGTCAAGTAGTTCCGTCGCGTAAGGGGAGGACAGGTCGTCAATAGGAAGTCGGTATACACCCTTCTTGTTGAAAATGAGTAGAGTGTTGTTGCCCGTTGTCCATAACGTAGGACGGCCGACAAGCAGGCAGAGGATGAGGATAATATCAAGGTCCACGGTTTTTCCTGGTAGCGTTGTGACTCGTTAGAGGTTTGATACACATTTGAATCGATTCGTGCCCACCAATACCAGGGTGACCTCTAATTGAGACACCCCCTGAATTGAGCTTTGTATCCAGAGGTAGCTTTGACACGAAGAAAGAGAGGGGATCAATGGGACGGTTGTCCTTTCCGGTTGGGATATTTTCATCCTCGAAGATGGGATTAATGGTTTTGATAGGATGGTTGTCGTCTCCGGTTGGAATATCATCTGACATATCGACAGACATAGGAGAGGCGGGACGGTTGCTGGAATCGGTTCGCGTGGCATCTTAGTCGAAACCGACCGGATTGATCTGATTGAAAGCAACGCAGAGGATAAAGGCAATGGAGTGGTAGTACTCCCAACGTACAAGGGCTGTCTGTAGCTGGGACCTGAAGAAAGGGGGCAGGACGACATACCATGATTCGCCGTCTGAGCACCGCTGGAAGACCTTGGCGTCGGGGCCGCGATTCCAGAGTTGGGAGTGAAGCTGGTCAGCCGCCGGGTTGAATCCGCCAGGGCGCGGGGTGGTATCAATGGTCAGAATAAAGTGGATGTGTTCACCGTCGAACGGAGGTAGAGGGCCGAGTGTAGAGAGAGAGGTGAGAGGCTTCACTGGGTTTGCATTCCCCCATTTGAGGAATGCCTGGACGCGATCGTGCAAGGTGTTCTCTGGCTCGCAGAGAAGGTCGGGGGGCTATCATATAGACATTCAAGATTATGCAAACAACAGAATGGCTATGTACATACCGCGATGAAGGTGACAAAGTTGTCAATGCCTTAATTTTTTCTTGAACAAGACAGGATATGCGTTATAAAGACGCTGCTCGACGTCTCGAACGGTGATGTCTTCCAGATCGTTTACCTTGGTCGGGAAGATTTTATGTCGAAGATCGTCGCAGTATAAGAGAAGTTTATGCATGGTTGGAGGTAACTGCGAACAGTACTGGACGAGTGAGTGGATAGGCACGGAACATGCGAGAACGAGCGTGGGAAGGAGTGTGGCGGCATCGTCGTCGTCGTCGTCGTCGCCGTCGTCGTCGTCGTCGCCGTCGTCGTCGTCGTCGAGCATGATCGTGGGCCTAACGTGCTCACCGTCACTCTACTCCGCGGCTGGCCCTTCTCTCCACTCAAATGTTCGCTCACTTCAATGCTACATGAGGTTTCCATAGACATATACCTATGCATTGTCGGGCAACAACACCGAGGCCGCACCAGTTCGCCAGTCCAGGCCGTGCTGGAGTATGCGAGAAGTCCCGGTCTCTCGTTCGGTAGATCATTTTTGTTTACATTGCCTGGGAAGGATAATAATGATGGAATGAAAGTGCGTACACTAATCGATTGAGTCCGTGCGTCCACACTGACTTCCCCGACGTCTTTCCAGATTTCTGACGCACTATCATCCGTGATCCTGCGTTGAGCAGCCTTGAGAATGCACACATAAGTAAAACCCCAACATCTGTCGTATACACCATCGTCTGGACCTACTGCGACCCTGCTCGCCGGGGCCGAATTCAACAGGTTCTCTTCCGAAATCCATGTCACGCCTTCCGCGGGAACAATCTCTCTCGCCACGTTATCCCAGACCTTCAGGAGCTTCTGTATACCGCGCTTTCCTACTTGCCTTTTTTCTTGCACCATAGACGTGTCTGTCTTTGCCCCTGTCTACCACCCGGACTGCACACCCGCCGCTGGTCTGAGACCGCGTGGTCAGATGGAGGAATCTCTTCGCGGCCACTCTCTGCGACTCGATTCGTCTTTGGCCTCTCCATTCAAAACACAACCGCCCGGTTCTGGCTCCACGACCGTCACTCCGTCGTAGCGTTAACACGTTTTGATATCAATACGGTACGCCCACACTGCCGAACACGTCCACCTCCAGCATGTCATCGAGCATATCAAGCAGAGCGCACGGCCGGACCGACAGCGGTACTTCCTCACCTGCGTGACCGCGGGATACGTGCCCGTCGTGGATGAGTGGCCCCGCCTCGACCACACGGGCGACGTCATCCGGCGGGGCCGCCGCCTCGCTCCCGCTGGGAACTCGCTCTTGTGGGCGCATTTGGCCAATCCCCGGAGTCCAGCGACGAATCGTCCGAGTTAAGCACAGACGAGTGCTGGGGAGGCGTTCGAAACTCCGTCGGGGGGCTTCCCTTCATGCCTCCTCCGCCTTTCAAAGGCCTCGGGGACTCCAACGCGAATCCTCGCCGTCACTACCATGTCGTGTTGAGCGTTTGAAAGACTGCGGCGGGTATGTCGCTTTCTTCAATGGGCTGAGGGACGCTCTTGTCGGTGAGTTGAGCCGGGAATGCCGTCTTGGACTCACCTCACCGGCATCACGTAGGGATTAGTGCATTGCACGAGTCGGGGCGGCTCCACAGAGACGTCAACGCAGACAGCATCTTGCGAATACGTGGGCGTCCTCATGGACCTCGAATAGTACTGCCTGGAAATCGGCGGTGGTCGAGTGGGGCCTGATCCTGTCACGGTGAGGAAAGGGTCTCTGCAGTACGCTCAGCTTAGCTGATTGACCTGTCTCACAGAGAACTGAGCCGTTCATGTCTGCTGAGGCGATGGGCGGAATGTATCTGGATATCATGCCGGGCGGCACCGAACATATCTCACTTTCCCTCCCTTTCAGGTTTAACGTCTTCCATGAGTTGGAGCCCATGTGGTGGACATGTGCGTGGTACATCTGCACGTATGTCCCGTCGACCCTCCCGCCTTCAGCCGTCGACACCGAGCAGCACGCGCTCGCCCGCTCCCTTTTCAGAGATTCGACCACTCGCACCTTGTGCTGGGCTCGTCAGCACCCCTTCTGGATAAAGCCCACTGTCCTGCCATCCCCTGTCCATTCAGCGTTGACGACTCATCTTGGAAATACCGCATCTTGGAGAGAAAGAACGCAGTTTACATGCGATTACTGAACACGATGGACGAGCGCACCATCGCAGAGGAATCTCCGCATCTCGTGCTAGAAGGCCTACAAATCCTGTAGGAGATGATACAAGAGGTCTTGGAGACGTCTGAATCGCAACAAGAGCTCGTTCCATTGCCTCCGAGTCCTGTGACATGGTAGAACGGCGAGGCAGACGCTTGTCGTCTGCGAGTCGGGCACAGAGCCTCTTGATACACAGGTGTGCTAGTGCATCGTCGTTTGCAAGACAGTCAGACTTTGTAACAGGATACAATAATTCGATTGATACACATTCGATGTGATACGCGTGTATAGATATGCCAGGGCAAACAGCGCCGTGATACAGAGCCAAGGCGTGAAAGAAAAAAAGCACAAGAGACCGTTGACAGAAATCAACGAGGCGTAGAATCTTCTATGCCGACAGTGGAGACATATTTCTGTATGTTTTTCTTCCGCTGTACCCGTCCAGCTCGTGTTCTCCGCGATGCACGCCTTCCAGGACGGCATGGCACGCGTCGCGGCGACGATGTCCGCGATGACGTCTGCGTTCAGCGCAAGCTCGAATTGGCCAGGCGGAACGCCGCTTGCACTCGTCACCGCAGGCGTCAGCTGTAGCCCAGAGCCGCTGTTGGTGCGCGGCGGGGGATCACGCTTGAAAAACTTTGAGCTGTCGTCGAACACGGCCTCAAGTGGTTCGCGGACCACGGATGGTCGGCGCAGAGAGTGCGCTACGTTCTCGTCACTGAAAAAGGGGTCGCGAGCAAAATGTTGATAAACAAAGAGCTCGAACAGCCTTTCGAAATCTTCAAGCTGGAGATGACGGCGGACATGATCCTGAATATCACCGGAGACGCGGGGGCGTTGCGACATCGGTGAGCTCACCGTCTCGTCGACCGGTTTCTACGACATCGACCATCTTCTCTTGTTGTAAGTTATGCCTATGTCCCCTTGCTCTCGAGTTCGAAGCCCATTTTGAGTCCTGTATCAGTATTCACAATGTATCCTCTAGTAACCTGCATTTTATGGTGCCGTAGCTGTAGCACACCTGTAGTCACCACATTGTACAACTTTGTTCCGTTCCAACTCGTCTCGCGATGTACTTACTGTCGAAGGTGTGGGAATATATCAAATATTGTTCACAGCCAACGATCGCGTTGCTCTCTGTGCACTCGCCATCCTCCCTTTCGAAACCATCTCCGCCCGTAGCTCTCCTACAAGCGCTACTATGCTGAGTGCACAGCAGCAAACAAACTCGCGCCGGAATGCGTATCTCCAACCTCTTTCCTTCGGCCCTGCTCGCGCACAGCACCCGCTCCCAGACTGGCATTGTTCTCTGCGCCAGAGCCCGCCGACGTACCCGCGTGCATGCGTTTTTAGGATGAGGCGGTGGAGGCGAACTTGCGAGGGGAGGATTGTCTCTGGAGAGTAGTAGCCTGAAGTCGTCGACGACCAATGGGCATCGTTCTGTATCGTTGCTGAGGTGCGTCGCTACATTCTCTACCGTCTGCCTGAATCTCACAAACAGCTTCAGGTGCTGGTGTAGCCGGCAACCGGTGCTGGGAGGTACGTACTTCCAGCTCCTCTCCGACAACAGCTCGCCGCATATACTCGCAGATCGTGATCCTTATCCTCACGCACAGCCCACACCTCTGCGGGGCGAAGGTCGTCCGATGGCGCGTGGTGCCCGATGCCCGCACATCCAAGCTGCGGGCTGTATATAAGGACGTGAATGTTTGGTTGGAAGCTTGGTGCGTGTAAATACGAGGCTTTCACTTGAGAACTGATCTGCAGCTCGCGGCCCTCGGGGCGCTCCTATATTCAACATACCTACGTTCTTCTGTCTCCCTGTCAATCTATACACACGCGATTTTCCATCATTATCCTCCGAACATCACCGTTTTCTTGACGGTGCCACTCAGACCTCTCCCTCGACTTCAGACACGACACCATTGCTCCGCCGTCAAGTCCAGGCACCTGTGACGCCTCGCGGCCCCTGGTGCTCGCGCACTGGGACCCGAATCCGCTCTATCTCATCATTGGTGACGCGACCACTCTTGTCTTGTCGGCGTGCATGGGCTTCTGCCCATGGTGAATATCTTGGCATGATTGCGTGGTCGGGGCAACTGGGCTTGACCTTGACGTGCGGGCCTGTGCGGGCGCGGCTTGCGGCTCCAGGTCTGTGCCAGTAGCGAATACAGGTCCCTTTGTGGCGTGCATCTGATTTGTCTGTAGCTCCCGCCACTCTGTCCCGTCTGTGTCCACTTTTGCGCTTCGGCGGTGCCGCCAGATTGTTCATTCGGGGACGTACAAACGTACAGTTCACATCTTGCCTGTCCGATCTCTCTAAAACCTCGAAACCCTTGAGCTACATTGTTCGACGTGGCTCCATTGTTTCTTGTGTCTGCTCACATATAAAAGCCCGATTCTAGTCCAACATTTCCCCACTCTACGCACTTCCCGTCACGCACGACCATGTCCACCGAATCCACCCGCAATATGGATCTCCGCGAGAAGTACATCTGGTACTCTGTCCACTCCGAGCAGAGCCGCGCTCAAATCGACCCGAACGGTGTTCCCTCCGACGACGCCGAAGCGCTGTACAATCGCACGCGGGAGGAGTTCGAAAGCAACCCTAAGTATCCGAATAGCAAATTTCCAACTGAGGAAAAGGGGAAGGCGGAGTTCTGGCACAAATGCGAGAGCGTGTGCAAGGCACATGCGACGAGCGCTGACGAGTGCGTCGCCATATACACGTTTGTGGACTCCGCGTGCTGCCCATAACCTGTTCGCAGACACTTACTCCACTGGTTCACTGCTGCTCTCGCGATGCAGTTCATTGATCGCGAGCTAGGCGATGAGCGCGGAGTGCTCGCTGATGCGCACAAAGAAGTGTGCGTGTGCCACCTGTGTCGCGATGTCTTCCGATGCTCATCGTCTGTTTCAGCTGGCGTATCTTGCACCCCAACGCGGAGGTCAAGCCGTACGTGCCACCCGCTGACGCGTTCAAAGGCGTGCATTTACTTGACTGGGTCGGCTTGTCGTTCACGCACCCCGCGAGCAATGTCCGCTACTTGGTCGAGGACGCCGGAACGTCTGCGCTGGAAGGCAGTTATTTCGAGCTCATGACGGAGGATGGGCAGCGCACGCGGGTGCCTAGCGAGCAGTTCGAGAAGATGGTCGAAGGCATCTCCATCCCTGATGAAGAGGACTATTAACGGTTCATCGGGTCTTCTGCCGATCTTTCTGCCCTTACCTTGGTCCGTTCTCAATAGTGGGCACATATGCAGAGCAACCTCTATCCGGGTTTCGAAAGTCTCTGAGCGGTTCCTATATGTTCCGTGACATACAAAGTATCGACGAGCTTCCATGGACTACGATACAACAGATTGAGCCATGGCCCCACGGCGCCATGTCCTATTTTCGTCTCCGAGCATGCTCCAAAGATCTTCAACATTGCGAACATGAGCTGATCGCCTGTAAGGTGGTGAGCGATATCGTGCATCAGATCCTCGCTCTCGCCATCTCTGTTTCACGGGCCCCTCGGGTTCCAGCTCTTCCCACTCATCCTTCGAAAAGGACAGGAGCGCTGTGCGCATCATGCGGAAGAGCATCAAGAGGAGCGGACTGGCGCGTCTGTCCGTGGCAGCCACATCCGTCGTTTCGCACTTGTTGAGATGCAGTACGTCGTCCCATACCTTCATAAATGGCCTCCGCGTCTCGTCAGACACCTCCAGTCGGGGTCCTAAAATCATGCAAGATGGCGTCACAGGTGAGATAGACCATGTAGTAACATTCGTCCCCGTACACCGGCGCATTTCTCTGGACGTGTTGTAAAAGTGAGCGCGCGAAACGAGTGAGACCCGCAAGCTGCAAGCTCCTTCCGCGCCCATCCCGTTCCCTGTGTAGACCCTCTGCAGCTAGCCCGAACTGCTTCGGATAATCGGCGTCAGCTCCGGCCTGGTCGTGGTACCAGGTCCATGCGCGCAGACGATCCAGCATGGCTGTGGTGCACTCTTTGATGAGCCGGCACCGCCCATGGAGTTCGGAAAACACGGTCGGCGAGTATTCCGGAGAGTAGGATACGTCCGGGACACTGCTGGCCACATTGACAAGTACGAAGAGAGTGTTCTTTGGGGACTCGTACACGTTGACAAGCTTCTGCGAGTCCAGCGCATCGGCGAGACACCAGATCGCACATAACAGCGCATGAAGGCGCCGATTTCGCACAACAGCAGAATGCGTGGACGACGGCGCCAACAGCCGAGTGAAGCAATCCGTAAGCCGCCGACGGCGCAGCATGAGATCTACCAAACTCGCTCGCGCATCGCAGTGTCTCTTCGAGCGGACAAGGTCGGGAATCGCCTCGATGAACTGCTCGAGCACGCGATCGTCGTCGATGGAGAGGAAAGTCCACTCCAAGGCTCTCGAGTCAATCTGGAACGGAAGATCGCGCGCCGTGCGCTCCATACAGCGCCGCATGCCGCCCGCCACCCTGCTTCGTGATGCGCTGAACCCCGCAGAGTGCCACTCGGGATAGCTCCACTTCTCTGTGATCAGCGCCCGTGCGTACCTGCCATCTCGAAGACGACACAGCACTATATCAGCAACAAGCACACCCCAATGGTAGGCCAATACGAGTCGCTGGAGCACGTGCCAAACCAGCGTCGACAGCGGGGTCCGATATGGACTGTGGTGGCAGGCAATGGGGAGGCCAGTGAGAAAGACGTATGTGAAGGCACTGAGGGCGACGAATATGTCGAGGATGCGCCCCATCGTGTCGTTGATGGCGAACAGGAAGTCGGCGAGGCCCGCGAAGAAGAGGAAGACGGCGATGTGGAGGAGTGCAGGCAGCGCCTCCACGGCATGCGCCATGCCAAACGTCTCCATGCCCTCTGCGAAAAATGCCCTGACGCGTGCGCGCTCGGCTGGCGCCGAGCGAGTCCGCCGAGACACGAGGCGCATATATCGCCGAGCGCACTGCTGCATGAGGGTGGCAATGAGCGCACACGCCAAGCTGAGCGACAGGCTGAGGAACCAAAACGCGTTGACGCGGAGCGCCGAGGCCGTCGGCTTATATGCAGTGGGCTGAACGGAAGTGAGTGGCGCGAGGGGGAGATGGGTGCCGTTCGACATTGCGGCGAGCTGGTGGGAGATCTGCGTCAGGATCAGTACGGCAGCCCCCCCAGTATCCGGTTGTAGAGTCTTGTAGCTTTCAGCGAGGAAGGTCGCCACGGTTGCTGAGAATAGGCCGGTCTATGGAAGAAAAAAATGTGAACTTCAGGCAAGTGTAGATCGGGAGCGACGCACAAAAACGAGTATCCCTTCCGTGTCCCCCTTCCAGCTCTCGAATAACTCCTTGTCATATTTTTCGGCTTCGTGGAGGTAGAGAGACCATATTTTCCCCGACGGTTCGCTGCGTTCGGAGCCTGTACCATGGCAAGTCCCGCGTCAGTCATGCTGTATATTCGAGATGCAGAACCAAGTTTCGCCTACCGCGGCGATAGCAATCTTCGGGACTTTCATGACTGTGCTGATCGTGGCGCGACGTCCATTCTGAGTATTAAATCGCGTCCGTAAGTGCGACACAGATGTTGACTGGTTGCACCAGAACAGACCTTGAGTCGAACCTGCACTCTTTCCCACTTCTACGTCTGTGGGCATTTGCAAATGGTTGATAGAGCTTCTACGCTACACGAAAGGGAGGTGGGTACGCAGAGAAGGTATATCAGGATGGGCTTACTTATAGGTACAGTGTTATCGATCGGCGTACGTCACGAGCGCCTGAAAGGGAGTTGCGACTCGCTGTCGGCGTCTTCTCTGAATCTGCCTGCTGGGACCTTGTACATTGGGGTGGTGGCGCATCGAAGAGTTCGGAGAGCGGCGTGGCAACTCCTGCCGGCTTTGCCTTCTCCGCCTGAAAAATATCCTGAAGGCGGACGTGTAATTACGCATGCGGCTGGCGGGCCAAGTCGGAGGGCTATGATGTAGCGATAAGATGACACACCTGAGAGATAGACTGACCATATACTCACCGCGCGGGACATTGACATTGGTATGAACAGATACCATGTAATGCACTCCTTGACGTTGTCTTGAACATAGGTGCCTTCCAAATCATCTACGTTTACTCTGAAGGTTTTAGTATCCAGGAAAGCGTCGGAATAATCGATAAACCTGTGTATGGCTGGAGCCTGAGGTGACTGGCCGGCGACCCTTGACATCAGCCCAGCTCAAGTCGTCGAGGGTGCTCGCAGCTAGAGTCAAAGATCGATGATGGATGAAAGAAAAAAAGACAACCTACGTGTGCTGATTGATTTGCACCAGAACGTCAGTTGACGTGAACGGCATGGTTCCCTCCATGCCCGCCTGTCAGCTCTTCCGGAGAGTCCGAGCACACTCCAGAGAGGACATACTCGTGCGCATACCACACCGCGCTCCGCGGATCTCATTTTCTGCGCAGCATTCGAGGTCCACGATGACGCTTGCGTATTGCACGCCGCCTCCTCCGTCGGACGCCGCACTTTTCGCGCTAGCATCCCCGTGGAGATGTTCTGTCAGGTGCAGTGCGCCGATGCCTGCGCGAATACGGCGACTGCAGTCGGCCCACGAAGACACTGACGGCGCATCGCGCACCAACAAGAGCGCCCTCGAGCGCGTCAAAGAACGCTGCATGGCCCCCGCAGTGCTCCAAGCGCTCGCGGGCGTCCTCCAACACGACACGGTAGCGGCGGCGACTTAGGCATGATCCTGGAGCCACCGTTAAGTCACTGAAGGGTTGTGATGAGAGGAGCGTGGGCCGATATGTCTAGGAGCGGGCATACAGGATTCTGACCAACCCAAGCACGTCTAGTACAAAGTTCAGGCGGGAGATATATAGCGAACGCCAAGCGCCAAGAGGAAATGCCTTCGGGAACACGGTCAGGAGGGCGGAACTCGTGTACGAGTCGCCGAACACACGCACCTGTCCAACCGGCGGTCGACCATCATTCACGCGGGGTAAGGAGAACATATAACACTCCCATCCTCCATTGGATGTACATGGCCCACGTTTTGACATGAGCAAGAACTCGGACGAGAGAGGGGAGCTGCACTGAGGGTGACGAGAAGAGTTCCGACAGTCACTGTCTGTCAGTGTCAGCCAACTCACGAATGGAGAAACACGTGGTCGTGGGAGTATCAGCCGCGCAGTTCCTCACAGTCGTTCAAGTTGTTCAGACGTTCTGACCTCCAGGCCTCCGACCATGCAACAAATCATTGTTTATGCTGAATACTGCGAGACGAAACTCTTCCAACTAAACGTATCGAATGTCGAGGATACCACTGTTTACAAGCTCCTCACTCGCATTCAAGCAGAATTCCGAGTTGATGCTGGAGTCGACAAGATGCGCTTGATCCTTGCTGTGAGTACACGATCACTCTAACTCGGATATTATGTACACCTAACTCTCACTTATAGCCTCTTGATCTTCTCTGCGATCCGGAGGACACCTTGTACGATCGCGTCCAGTCATTTCTCAAATCGGGGAATGCAAACCCAGCGAAGCCTCTCACGCGTCTCTAAACTCGCTACTCTACCTCCGTTCGACGATGAACACGTCCACCCCGCGACCTGGTGGATATAACTTAGATGCTGACGGGCTTCATTCCCAGCTCTGGGGTCGCGGCTTCAACAATAGCATCTTCCGGCGGTGCTCAGATGGCAGATCATGGTCTGTCGACCTCCCCCCTTTCTTTGGGTCCTTACCATCGAAAGTCCTTGTACGTTGGGAGTACTACTACTCTATCGCTTTTACCATGCGCGTTGCTTCCAATCAAGCCGACGATCTGGCCAATTTCAATGCGGATAAAATGACCATCGAAACTGATTTGCACAACCTTCCCATCGATCCATTCTCTTTCTTTACGAGGCAGTTCCCCCAAAAAGGCCCGAATCCAGAACCCGATGCAAAACTTGATTCAGGGCCGTATGCCGGGGTTTCAATTAGAGGTCATCCGGATATTGGTGAGCATGAAGTCCATTCAGCTGTATATCAAGCCTCTAATGACTCCTAACGCTGCCAGGGAAAACTTTGAAGCTCGATATCATCCTCATTCTCTGCCTGCTGGCCGGTCGCCCCACGGCATGAACAATGGGTGATGATACTGTCCTTTTCTTCAACGAAAAGGGCGTCTTCCGCCTTGACATCAAAAATATCTCTTCGGAACTCGCGAGGGACTTACTTGCTGAAAGACCCGACGCGTGGGCCTTGGTCGACTGCAATGCAGATATGACCTCGGTCCCGTCGGAAATCACTAAGAAGTTCAAGTTCATCGTACAGGCGGCTTCGCCTCGAGAGGAGCACTTCGAGTGGGTGAAGAACTCACGAGAGTCATCAAACATTGGGTCATGGAACCTTTTGGCAGGGACGAGCTGCTACTTTCGTACGTGCTCCCTTTTTTGCACTTGATGTGCCTCTGTAACAAGATCTGTAGCGGGACTCTGTTCGAGCCCGAACTTGATCGTGATCGTCTCATTCATTTTTTTCAATAATTACGGATCGTCTGCTCGCCGCGCTCACCAGTACGCCCTTGCCCCGGATGACATTGCTATCGAAACTCGAAGTAAAGAAATAGACACATAACTTGTCGACCGGTGTCCATTTGTACCACTTACGATGGGTCTCAAAGCTGCCGCCTCGTCTGTTTGTGTCGATTACTTGGCGAACCCACCACAGCCACATATACAGGGTATAACACCGAGAAGAAAGGACGACCTGCTAGTCGGACAGGACGTACTCACGTCCAAGGCGACTTAACATGTCGCGATCGTGCTGCGGCTTGATCTCCCCGCCAGCCATCACACCGTCTGCCCAGACACACTCCTTCGACTTGTTGATCAGAAAGGGGTACCGCGTCTGCCCAGCTCGGCCCGCCCAGTCAAAGTCAATCAACATCGCACCGTTCTTCTCCGCACCATCCTTCGACGTCACTAGAATGTCCGGCCTCCGAAGGCCTCCATAGACGAAGCCCGCGTCATGCAGCAGTGAAATGGCCCGCTCCACGTCGCCACGGATGCCCTCAGGGACCACGCAGTCAAAGTACTTCTGTTTGCCGGCGTTGTACTTGCGGAACCGCCGGTACGCGGTCTCGCCTTCGACGTAGTCCATCACGACCATCTGGAAGCCTCCGACCACGGCCGTGCACAGGTGCAGCGCAGGCGCGAGACCCGCCTCAGCGAGAAGTCTGTGCGCATCCGCGCAATAGCTCTCGCAGAACTTG
>MU277339.1:0-11781 GCA_022160305.1 Artomyces pyxidatus | reverse complement strand
TAGTGGATCCAGATCCGCCACGAAGAGCGGCAGAGGCCGCGCGTCGTTCGGAGGGGGCGAGACGCCGCGGGGCCACCGGCGATGCCCCTTCGCTCGAGTTTGTCTTCGCCTCCAATCCTGATGAGAGGGGCCCGACCGTTTCCGGACGCCTGCTTGCACTCACCCGCGGGGCAGGTGGCCCAGGGGCCACCTGCGGATCCCCTGTAGCTACCACTGGTTGATCGTGGTCGACACGGTCCCGAGGATTAGGTTCGGGGCGAACGTAGTACCCCAGCCGCTCGGGGAGATGGATGTGAGGGATAGTTGTGCCGGCCTTCAATGCGTTGTCGAGAACCGCCTTGAGGTCGTCGTATTCCGCACCTTCGATCAAGGCGGCCGCGTAGAGCTCTTGAATCTCGACACGCAGGACGTCGAAAGTCTGACCCGGGACGGTCAGCTACATTCGATGACAGTGCGGGCGAAACTCACCGGGGCAGGCGCGTACAACCCCTTTGCCCACAACCTCCATTCTGGGTTCCCGAACCGTGTCACCCAATGGGCAAGCGATCGGACCTGCACGCTCGGCGGGTCCCGCTGCCCTGCGGCCATGTCCTGAAGGAAGGTGAGCAGAACTCTAATCCACGCGATTAATAACTTACTAAAAGTCCGACCGCTGATATCGCCCAGTTCATCTTGTCCTCCTCCGTCATGAGATGGTGTTCATTCATCGCCTTACTAACATGCGCGGATATCTCTTCATGGATGGGCACGGCGGAGTCCATGGTGATGTTGGTTTGGGTGGACATATTGAGATTGGGCGTGATCGGTGCAACTGAGAAGCAATCCAGCGCAGTATCTGCTTCGACACTGTTTAGGGTGGCCCTGCTCGCGTCTCACGCGGGCGAGCGCCCGTTCGGACGTTTGGTCCGAACGCGTTCCCACGGCGGCGCGCCGTACGCCACCGAGGGCGGTGCGCTAACGAGTGCCTTGGGTTGACGTAGAGGATAGATCCCGTTTCCGTTGGCCAGACGACATGTTCGCGGACAGTGCGCATGTATCATGATCGCGCGGCGATTCCCTGGGGAACGCCACTTCCTGTACAGGCCCGCCATTGACGGCGGGTTCTCTCAATCACCTTACTAAGTATTGTTAGAGAGTCCTGCTCAGGAAGGTTGACACCGAACTATCTTCCACCCCGCATACCACAACCCCATGGCCGATCTACGTATCCTTTCGTCGCGTCTCAGACTCGTCGTGTCAGGCACAACCATCACTCTGTCGTCGATCGCCACTTGACCCTGCGACGAAGGGAGTTCAATTGTCCGCCAGCCGAATCACCCGCACAGTCAATATCGTTTTCAGTGCGCAATTGTCACCAACGACCGCCGCAAATGCCCAATGGTCAGATGAATGTGTGATTATTTTACAGTGGGCTGGAAACTTTGCGCGGACATTCGTAGTGTGCGATGCGCGCACCAGAATGCGGCGAGTGAAAGCGATGTTTGAGCGCAGAAACACTGACGAACAATAGCCTACAATATCATGCCAATCCCATGAAAGCCGGGGCCCAGGCACTGCTCGACTCGCGCCCCTTGTCCCACACGCACGACTATCTAAGACCTTCCCTTGTCGGATCCCGTCGCCCCGCCATCTGAAGGTGGCCCGTTATAAGAGGCTAGGATCTTCGCCTCCGCGTTGTAGGCCTCTTCGTAGGCATCTTGAGCCATCAGTATCTTCCCTAAGAGTTCCCGGCGCCTGCGGACAATGTCCAGATGGATAAAGTAGTCACCCCAGCTTACACCATCCTCAGTTATCATATCGCGTTCCGAGTTCTCCGGAAGCGGTCGGTTTGGGGCGGCTGCGGTCCCAACAGCGCTGTCCGAAGCTTCGGGGTATACGCTGTGAGCACAACGGCAGCCCACACAAGAGGGAATACTTACCGACTTCATGTGCCCCATCCGAGTCCACGTCCATCTGAGTGTGGGCGTCGGTCGTCGTTGACTGCCCCATCGCCGTGCCTGTATCCAAACTGGCGCCCTTTCCCCCTTGCGCGTGAGACGGTTCGGGTCTCGAGAGACCCGAGTCACTACCCTCCTCCGGAGACGGATTTGGTTCTGAAAGATCGGCCCTCACATCGATCTCAGCACGGCGGATGTAATAGCCGTCGATAGAGTGTAGAAGTTCAGGGACCGGAGCGCCGCGGAACCACTGGATCTTGATTTCCTCCTGCAAGTTAGCGAAATCACGAGCCGATAGCTCTCCGTCGGCGTAGAGGCCCCGCACATCCGAGAGCAGCGACGGATATTCCTGCCCACATGCATTCTTAAGTTGCGCCTGATACACCACCAACAAAACTCACCTTCTTCGGCGCGTACATACCCATGGACCACTTCGTCCACGATCGATCCCCGAGTCGCGTTACTTCTCGACGCAATGCCTCGACCAGCGGTTCACACTCCGTGTCCTTGCC
The DNA here is from genome assembly GCA_022160305.1 of Artomyces pyxidatus. Lineage (NCBI taxonomy): Eukaryota > Fungi > Basidiomycota > Agaricomycetes > Russulales > Auriscalpiaceae > Artomyces > Artomyces pyxidatus. Next base: position 9,332 of record MU277339.1, on the reverse strand, counting down.
ACTTTTTGTCCACACATCCTGGGTGAACGTCGGCGGGACGACTTTAACGCGAGACCTAAGCCAAAACTTACGAACAGCCGGACGGCCCTGCGCGCCCAATCATAGAGTGCAGCATGGTCCATGTCGCTTTCGTGCTTCAGCTTCTGCAGATGCGACGTCATGACCTCAACCAGCTCGAGTGATACGTCGGTGATTTTCGGGTTCATGGTGACGCGCGTAGGATGCGAAGATGGTGCAAGGGCGTCTGGGACGTGGTCGTTCTTGCCGCACATGGTGTTGTTTGTTCGCTGCGGCGTCGGCGAACTTACGCTGTTCCACATGCCCACGATCACATGATTCAAACCCTTGGCTCGGCTACACCGCAGCTTTGTGATTACGGCCGCCCGGTGTCGTTGTCGACGGTGTGTGCACGGGCGCAGGAGTCCGCAGCGTCGTCCCAATCTCCTTGCGTCTGTGCGTGGCCGTTGGCTGCAATTGTGGGTCTGCAAAGTCGATCCTGACGCTTGCGGACGCTTCGGCTGTACAGGCAGGTTCGGGGGCGACGCATAGCCACTCTGCTCCTCGGCCTTGACGTCGCTGTGTTGTGCGTTTTCCGCGCTGGCAAATTGCTCCGTGCGAAGCCAGCCTCACCGAGGTGGTCCACTTTCGCTAGCCATCGCATCTCGCGTTTGATAGCCTGAGAACGTTACCAAACACGCCAAAACAATGCGGTCCAGAACAGAAACAGATGGCCCCGCAAACTGTCTGTCCTACTTTCATGTCTGAAGAACAACCCTCCACCGCGCTTCGAAAGCGAATCCGCGCCCATCTCGCCAGCCTGGACGCGAACGAAGACAACCTGAGCCACAGGGCAAAGGTCGCCTGGGCTCGACAGGCCGTTCGCTTATTTGTATGTCGTCTCCAAGTCGTGTTTCGCGTCCGCGCAAACCTCGCTGACATCGTGAAAGCTTGAGACGTTCGAGGAAGCCGTATCCACCACCGACTTCTCCCCAGAGAGCGATGCGTTATCCGACGCCGTGACGCGTATCGGAGAACGGTCATGGTATCATTGGACGCATGGTCTGTACGCTCCGCCGCCGGTGCGTCCAGTGGCGCCTCGTACCGTGCTGACGGAACTGATCATTCATAGACGTTCGGGCGGCAACGGGTAGAGCTCAGAAATCGGCACGACGCGGGCCTGCTGTCGTTCGAGGAGTTCGAGAGACTCCGATGCTCCTTGGATTTGCAAGACCTCGCTGGAAACCCCGTGCCTGACCTACCGTACCAGCCGCGGTTCCAGCACTACCCAGGGCGCCGTCCGGTGCAGCCTCTGCCATCTAGTTCCCCCTCGTCGCATCCCGCCCCCAACCAAGATACTCAGTCCTTAAAGCCAACGTCGGCTTTCGCGTCGGCACACGGACGTTCGGCATCGGGACGGGAGCTGGCGCCGCCGGGGTCCAGCGCGGATAATCCGCTGGACTTGGATGGCCCTGGAACCAGCGCGGATAATCCACTGGACGTAGACGAGGATCAGTCGGACGCCATCGAGGAAACTACGGCGGAGATGGTTCATCCCAGCCTTCACCTGCGCCCTCTCAAGCGTGCTCGCCAGGACCCACATCATGGCGTAGAAGCCACCGTGCAACTGCCTCCACAGGCGCGTGGCCTTCGATTGCATGGAATGCGTGATGAAGTTCTCCGAGCCATTCGCGATCGTCGTGACGAAATCGCGGCGGAGATCGACGTTCGGCGGAAGCTGTGTGCAGAGCTTCGTGACATAGAGGCGGATATCTTGGCCACGGCGTCTCAGTGACGTTGCGTACGCCACCACTAGGTCCCGCAATCTCCTCACAGCCGAGGTTGGCACCTATGGCACAATTGCTGGCTAGTGTCGTACGATCGCGTCTAAGGTCTTCACAGTAATTTCATTCGACTTAGGGTTTATGGACCCGGGCTATCACTGTCGCGCCGAGGGCGCGTTGAGCGAAAAGAGCCGCTTTGACACGGAACGGCCAGCGGTCGTCTGAGTGGGAACGGGTTAAGCACCCAGTGTGAGGTGTGTGACGATACCCCCTGGTTTGCATGCTGTAAGGAGCGAAACTGCAAGTGCGAAAAACTTCCGGACGTGCTGACGAACCCACAAGGATACAGTACGAAAATGAATATCCTTATTGTACCATCCGTGGTTAGTTCCGCTTACCGTTGTTCCGCCGTAAACACCGGTACTGGCCACACGCATTGACACCGTTCCGCCACCCAACGTGCGCGGGGATCGGACACGTTCGATGCTGGCTATATCGTTGGCCGAATCGTATTTCCCGCCTTTGCCACCAAGAAAAATCGGGGGTCTCACGCTCTCCCATGGCCAAATTTATATTCAAGAGCGAAAGCCCGCTGACGCGCAATCTGGGTTAATGCCAGCTGACTTCCGCTGATCACTTTGCTCCTCTCAACACATCAACCTCTCAACGCATCGCCGTTTCGATCGGTCGTCAGCCTCTACCTTATGTCTTGCATTCGTCAGGAAAATAATCACAACCTTCAACCGCTGTCCTCCCTCGACAAGCGAACCCGAGCATCGTCCTCGCACACCTTATTATACATGTCGGCGAATACACGCATCTCCGCCAGGGCCTGCAAGCGCCGGTTCCGATACATCCTGACACGCTCGAGGTCCGCCTGCGGGAGATCAGCATCCTCCGGAATGCCAAACTCTACGACTCGGGCCATATCTTCAATGTCGGCCGCCTCAGGGACCTCTGTACCGCGTGCAACGCGCGTGTGGCCTGTTCGCAACGCATCGGTGACGAGCTTTACGTTTGACGGTGTCGGTCCGGGCGGCAGCAGAGACGTCTTTGATGTGTGCCAGCGTTCGCGGCCTGCACTCCGGTTCGGAAAACGCTCAGCTGTCGGGTTCGCGCGGTTAGCAATCGACGTGTGACCATACGAACAGCCCACCGATCTCAGACGAATCGTTTTCCTCGACGTCCATCAGAGTGCAGGAGCTCGTCCCGGCCACCTGCGTGTGCCTCTCTCTCGCCGACGTGGCGATCCTCGACGGCTCAAGGACACCACCAGTCTGACTCTTCGCGCCCATGCCCTCCTCCGCGGAAGGGAGCTCCCGGAAAGGTCCATGGCGCCGCTGGGGTTTTTCCGACGATCCCTGTGCTGCCTTTTGATCCTCGCTCACCGCCGTCGACACCGTGGCGCCTTGCTGAACTGGAACTGGCGGGGCTGCCGACTCCGTGGGGAGGAGCATCGCGACCGCCGCAGGCCTCCGGGACGACTCCGCATTTCTCGAATGTACCTCTTTCTCGGTCGAGGCCGCCCTGGTTTTCCCTGGGAGATGACGTCAGCATCCTGGCCGCACTTCAAACGCACATCAAACGCACCACTCCTTCGTGCCTGGTCCCTCTCTCGCTTCCCCTTCGGGAAGCCGTTCCAGCGACATGCCTGACTCGACCGAACACATTTGCTGCACCGCATGGCGCCGTTCATGTAGACGGTGACCTCACAAACCCGTTCGTCACGTGCGCGCGGATGCTTCGCGCAGTAATCGCAGCGCTGGGGGGCGTCGTTAGCATGCGAAGAAATGGCAGAGCTCCACTCGGGCTTTACCTTGCCGTTAAACCCACCCGCCTCGTCCTCGCGACGCACGTTCCTCCAGCCTTCCGCTAACTCCTCGCTCAGTTCTTCCTCTCCGAAGGGGGCTTTCTTCGTGGATTTTGCCCGGGAGCCAGACTCCTTCCGCAGTTGACGATGGGCATGCACCGTTACCGGGGTCACCCCGAACTCCTCTCGGTACCTATCGTAGCTCTCAGAGTCGACGGGTGGCCCACCAACGAGTTGTTTAGCGAATGCGTTGTCGACCGAAGTCTGGAATTCTAGTAACTCTACCCTGGCAAAGCTGTGTAGAGGGCGGACGAAATATCCTAGCCGATCTGGGAGGACAAACTGGGGTGCTCCGGTGCCCGCAATCACCGCGTCAAGGAGAACGTTCGAAAGGGAATCGTGCTCGTCCTGGTTGATGATCTTTGCTTCGTAGAGCAAATCAAGCTCCTTCCGCAAGTCGGAGAAGCTCTGTGAACGATTAGGGCTGGGTGACCGCTGACAGGTCGCCGAAACTAACCCACGGCGCGTACAACCCTAAGGTCCACTTCACCCACTCGGGCTTCCCGAACTTCGTGACGTACTTCGAGAGCCCTCTAGATTCCCCTAAGAAATTTCTTTCTGGGGTCATCAGGCCTCGCGACTCGCGCTGGAGCAATTTCAGCAGAGTGGTCACATACGCGGAAGAGAACTTACGAAGAGCTCCACTGCCCTTTTCGCCCATATCAGCTTGTCCTCGTCCGACATGCTATGTTGTCTCGCTTTGCCGTCATTTACATGGTTAATCATGGCGCGCTGTTGGAAGTAGGCAGGAGAGGTAGTCTCGAAGTTCATTGTCGTTCGGGGATGTGGAGGGTAAGGAACTTCGTTTTCGACGAAGTCCCCGCTAAGCGCCCATGCAGCCTTCGGCCCGAATTAGCCGCTCAAATGAACGGGTCAAACGGCCTAGCGCCAAGGAGGAGCGGCCCGCGCATGGCACGAAGGTTCCGACGGTGTGGCGCGGCTGTGCTTGCGCTACCCAGGGTGCGCTTTCTCACTTGCGTACAAATATCGTAAAGCTAACATCGTTCGGTCATTTCGCGGATGACGAGTGTCCATAAGTATACGCCAGGGGCTGTCACAGAATATCCAGAGTTTGCACGCGTTCAGGAGACCTAGTGGCGGGGCGAAACAGTGTCGATCATGTAGATGTGACGCGCAGAGAAGCATCACCCTCCGTACCCGGCCCACAACCCCCGAAACAAAACCGCTGAGGCGAGTACGAACGGCGTGGGAAGGAGTCTGTCTGCAAGTCGGAGGTCAAAATTTGAACCCGAGCTGTGACGCGCGGCGCGAGTTGATCTGGATCCTCCCCCCGAACCTGATCGCGGTTCAAACACGATACACGCCGATAAGATACACGTCAGATGTCCGCAAATGTGAGAAATCGCAAGCATCGTTTCGATGGCCAATGGCCCTTCTTGCAACCCTAAAACCATTTCGCCTAATTTGCGCCAACCGCCCGTCAACGCGTGACTGACGCGCTGGCGGGCTGTTGATGGTCGACGTAAGTTTCGCTCTTTTGCTCAACTGCGATTTTCGATCCAGGTCGCAGGATTTAACCTTCCTCCTACATGCGGTATGAGGAATGAGTGGCTTGAACGTCTTCTTTCGACTCGATTGAGAGTCCTAATACTCAGCCCACGTCGCGGGAGCCCGCACCAACCATTACTCGACATGATCGCGCACACGGACAACAACAACAAGATCTCACGACCTTGCGACTACGGCTCATCGCCTGCCCACGAATCCACGTCCACGTCCCGAACGTCCTCCTCAGCACTATGACCGCCATTGCCTTCGCCTACCGCAGACTTGGTCGACGAGAGGGCATCTTTCCGTGCCCGGGTCAAGACCTCCAAGTCACGCGCGTACATCTCATCGTAGCTGGTGTGGGCCCGGCCGAGCTGCAATAAGATCCTCAAGCGACGTTCCCGCAACGCACGCACCAGCTCAAGCTGGGCCCAGGTGAAGACGGCATCGCTCGCAAGGTCTCCATCCCCTTCTTTGGCGAAACGCTCGACATCTTCGATTGACGGCGGTGGCGAGAGTATACCCCAGTACAGCATGGCAGGGTTCGCGTTGTCGGCGTATTTGCTGGGCAAGGGTCCGGGTGGCAAGTCGACCGGAGGAAGCGGCGGCGAGCGGCGCACGGACTTTCTCGCGTTCGGAAGCATCTCGAGACGTTCCGACGGAGGATCTAGATCGCTGGTTAAAGCACACGCAACAACCACGGTGGAGTGCCGACGTACCCGGTGCCGGTGCGTTCATGCATTCGGCGTCGAACGCAATCGAAACATCCAAATCCTCATCATGGAGGGCTTTTGCTGGCCCAACCTCCGGACGGCGAGGAACAACTACCACAGGTGCCTTGCGCGCACCTGTCTGCGTTGAGGAGGACGCCCGTTGTTCCGGATTGTTGGTGCGCCGCTCGGGTCCGCTGGCCGACATGTCCATGGGCTCGCTCTGCCCCTTACCCGTTCCTGTCTTCGTGTCAAATCTTGATCAACCCGAACGCGGAGCGTACACGTACCATGCGGATTGACCTTGTTCGCGCCGTCTTCTTCCGTCCGTGCGGGACTCTGCGCGGCACCAGGAGGCTGGGGCAGGTCGTCCTTGCCCGTGCGTGCCGACCTATCGTCGACCGTGCAAACTTCCGACTTTCCCGGGGTGGCAGCGAAGGGGATTTCGACCTTAGTTGGCACGATCTGCGGCATACCGCGCTCCTGGGCGGCGATCAAGCCTGCGTAGAGAACTCTGTATTTGTCGAGTGTGAGCTTTCGGGGGTCCTCGGATGATCTTAGCACCCCCCTCATCAACATATCTGCGATATCGTCGTACGTCGCCTACTCGAATGAGATGGATAACCGTTTTTACACAAAGCCGACGCACTTTTTTCGGGGACCACAGCGGCGCCGCCCACTCCTCCCACGTCGGATCGCCCATCAAAGTCACAGTGCGCGTGAGGTACTTGAACTCCCTTGCAAAGACGTTCGTCGGACTGAGGGAGGGGTCGGCCTCGGCTTTCTTCTGCGTGCCGGAGAACTCAATCGCAAGACTCCGCGGGCAAGGCTCGAGAACTTACGTAGAGGTCAACGGCTTCCTTCGTCCATTCGATGATGTCGAAGTCGGGTTTGGTTTTCGTCGTATGCCTGTGAGTTCGAAGGAGATGTCGGAAACGGGCGACCTCATCGGGATCGCTGGATGTCGAAGGGACAAGACACATTGAGTGATGTTGTCGGCGAGAGAGGTCAAGTTGACAGATCGCTGCGGCGAAGGGATCGGTTGGGTTTAGGGTAGCGTCGTGCAGGCCTTGTTTGTCGCGTGGGTTGGCAGGGGTTGGCCTCCGGCAAAGGAGCGCTCTAGAACTGATACCGCGTAATCCAGACGCTGCTCGGGTGTGTCCAACCGCGGAACCGCGAAGACTCTCAGGGGAAACTCAGCGGCCACTTGGAATGACCGAAAAACGCGTCTATTATATTACACTGAGCTCTTAGCGCTTAGGGAGAGGAAGCGTGTGAAAGAATCGGGCGAACGTCGGAGCTCGGATCTAACGGCCGCTCGGAACCAAACACGGGTGATACGACACGTGGGAACTGGTTCCGCACTCCCGTTCACCATCGACCACGCTCACCGTCGTTTACCACGACTCCAGACCCCCGATCGTACGACATGGAAGCCCTGCAAATGCTACGAGGCGCGATGGCGGGGCTTCTAGGCCAGCTCGACCAGCACGAGATGAACTGGGAGGACGAACGCAAGCAGGCTTGGGTTCATCGAGGCAACGAGCTGCTCGTAAGTCCGAAAAGCGTCTTGTTCGCTCGCGAGGCCCTTACGGAGTCGTTTCGCTTAGGAGATTGCAAAGTTGCAGGGATCTCGGGCGAACGTCGAGCTCGAGGACGAGATCAGGCAGCTGTGCATCGGCCTGACGCGGTTGAGTGATCCATCGTGGGCGAATTGGTGCCAGAAGGTTGCGTTGCCTGCGGCGGTAAGTCTGGTCGAGAACGTCTGACCCCCACGTTTGACGTTTCGCGTAGCCCGAACCAGTCGGTGAAGAAAACGAGGACGTCTACGCGGCGCGCCTTGCGTCTCTCTTGGCGCTCCGGGAATCGAAGGCACTCGACGACGTCGCGTATGAGCGCGCAGTGCGAGATACCAACGCCGCGCAGAGGCGTGGGCACACGCTTCCCCCTCCCCCTCCCCTCAACATGCAGGGTGTTCAAGCCGCTTCCGACTCGCTAGGCGCGCGCCCTCCTGCCATAAACCCTTCCCCGGATCCGCCGACTCCACCGACGGCGACATCTTCTCGAGTTCAATCAACTTCCGCGTCGATCAAGCGAAGAACCTCGCGCAAGTCGAGCGCGAATCCGCCCAAGCCGGACGCGAGTCCAACGGGCGCACCACTCCCGTCGCCCGACAGGAAGGGGAAGCGCAAGGCGTCTGCAGACGCGCCCGGGCACTCGCGGAAGGTACGTGCTCGAGGTTCGGCTTCGCCCCAGCGGAAGTCTTCGGTTTCGGATATGGTGCCCATGGATGTGGGTACAACCGCACCGTTGGGCGGAGGTACCCGAATCGTCGGCGAAACCGTGAATCCCTCCCCTCCCGCACGTGTCGGACCCGGCAAAGGCCGTTGTGGCGAGAACAAGACACATGCGAAGACTTCAATCCCTGCTCGGCATGAGCGTTCGCTGGCCGCAGCCGGTCATCGACTCACCATGCCGCCTGGACCCTCGCCTTGGACCGCGCCTGATCCCGCTCTTCCTCCATTGGAGGGGGACGACCTCGCAGGGGCGGCCGGTGCGCGACAGGTGACTGCCACGCCGGAGGCAGAGTTTTCGCTCGCCGATAGGACGATGTTGAGGGTGAGTCGCATGCAGCGGACGTCGATCAAGGCAAGGATGCTCGTTGTCACGGCGCTCTACGCCCATCTGTATGAGAAGGAGGCGCGGATATTGCAAGCCAGTCCGCGTAACGCCGAGGTCGATGAAGACGATGCCACCGCGGACGAGCGGGACGAGCAGGATTGAAATTGTTGCCATGATGCGTTCCGGAGCAAGGGGGAGGTTTGGGGTTAGGAGCGAACAGACGGTGGTGTTGGAACGCTTGGGGCGGCTTCCCCCTCGATTTTTACCTGTGTAGCTCGGTGTGGTTCGATCTATACCCACGATTTGCGTTGACGAGTATACGACGGTACGTTGCAGCTATAGCCCAATTACGAGAAAAGCTTGTCCCGCCGCTCGGCCGCTAGACAAAATAGATGAGACCTTAGCATGCATGATGGAGATCCGACGTGGCTGGGTTAGTCCTGCGACGGAAAAAGTCCAGATAAGGTTGAGTATTCACTCGGATACTGTCAGGATTTTCTCGCGGTTTGTGAACATGTGAACGTCGCCCTGTGCTCTATGGAACGCAGCTTTCGCTCTTGTATCTTCGTTGAAACCCGGATCTATGCACGCGGATAGCGCACACGTAGCTAGTCCGCGAGGAGACTCCGTGGCAGTCTTGATGCAACCAACGTGTGCGACCCGCCCTACACGCGTTTCCATTCCGCCTGTCCCCAAACCGGTGTCCGCGGGCGAGGAGGACATGGACGGCGACAAAGACCAATCTCTTAGGGTTTAGGGTTTAGGGTTTAGGGTTTAGGGTTTAGGGTTTAGGGTTTAGGGTTTAGGGTTTAGGGTTTAGGGTTTAGGGTTTAGGGTTTA
>MU277338.1:0-24032 GCA_022160305.1 Artomyces pyxidatus | reverse complement strand
GCTCCTTGTGGGTATTCCCACGGTTCTGAGTCATGGGTAACCCACATGGATCCAGACTCGTGGTGTGCCCTACCTTGAGGACGGTGCTTTCCAACATCGCGCGCGGCATTGACATGGTCCTAGTACCAGAGTACAACCCATTCAAGACGTGAGACGTACATCTCCGCGAATCACACCGTGTCGCATGGATGACAGAGATGATAATTGGGCCCGAGACGTGAACTGTGATCAGAAGTCTGAGAGTAAGTACTATACGGCTGGTCGAGTGCGGGGCCAATCGAGCAGTGGCGGCTGGCGTATTTGTCTTTGTTTGTACCCAGCAAACGACCATAAGTATCTGAGTCGACCGCGTTCTTGTCAACGAAAACAATGATTATATACATCTATATACAAGAGGAGTATAGGCGACTACGTCTGATATTACAACGTGTTCAATAACTGTCCATCTGAACTCTACGTTACAAAATACGGAATAAGATAGGTATGTTGTCACCTCATAAGTACAGTCGCATCGTCGAATTGCGACCAAGTGACTGCGAGCTCGCTCTAGATCAGCGCAAGCGCTGAAAAGCCGACCTATAGAATGCTGAGATACTCCAGCGATTTGATGAGGTACAGAAGCAAGCCTAGGGTGTTGCGAGTGGGTGCAGGGACTGATGTCGCCAAGATGTCGCAGTCCAGGAGATGTAACAGTGACAGGAAGATATCCACCTAGACCGACGAGGCGTTCCCTGAGATGGTCACCTCAGTAACCATTGAAGTTGCGATAAAGACCAGGAGCGTAGGCACCCCGGCGTAAATCAGCCCGAGTACTCTGGTAGCCCTGCGCATACGGCATCCTTGAAGAAGATACGTAGCTCGCTGAATGTGACACTCGCCGCCGAAGGGAATGAGCATCAGGATACGGATCGTGGCCCGATGGCCGTCGCCGTTTGCTCCTCTCGTCCCGGGCCCTGGGGCTGGGCGTCCTACTCCGATTGATGAGTGTGGATGAACTAGAGCCGACGGAACGCGTTGTTGAGCTTGAGCTGCGGGTACTAAGCGCATAGAGAGTACAACCGTCGGAGGCGGTAGGAGATCGGGAGTGATTAGCAGTTCGCGTTCGTTCGACAGGGCGGTGAGAGCGAGAGCGAGAATGGTCAAGATTTGGATTGTTGCCAATAAGAGAAGTGCGCGCAGAAGAATAGATGCTGTGAGGGTGGATCGCGTAAGTGGGAGGGGCGGGGTATACATTGGATTGGACAGGGTATATATGAGATGAGAGGGGGTGTATGTGAGATCCGTCAAACGCAAGTTGATGGACGTATGATGGGGTTGGGATGTGTCGAACCTTGTACGGCGACTCGGGAAGGCTTTCTCTGTAGTCGCGATTCCGCATGCGCGTTAACAGTGTCGAAGAGACGTGCAGCCGAGCAGCCCGGCGACGCAAACACGGTCAGAGAAAGAACAGGGATGGAAATTGCAGAGCGTACAGTCCATGCTGATAGCCCCGGCTCTATATCGTCGTCGGTAGGAGGGATGAGCCACTGTCGATGAGACACAGCTGTGCGCCGACGTCTGCATATAGACATCTGCTGCGTAGGACGAGTACCCAGAAGACCACAGACTGATGCCGAAAGGAAAAGAGTACAGCAATTGGGACCACGTTGCACGATGGATGGCAGGGCCTTTGGACGGGATTCATTATGACATGAGCCGAGTACGCCATCCCATTGACATACTGCAAAGGCGTCGTCGCAGAGAGAAGTTGACGATGGACAGAACAGAGGGAAGAGCTTAGACGACGAGATGATATTTCAGTTGGTGCGCTGAGTCGGAGGACGGCACCGTCGGCACTGTCGGCGGAGTCTGAAATATCGGCAGACCTCCCCGGCTTGGCCTGAGCGCTGAGCTCACTCCTCTCGACTTTTCCTTACCATCTGCCTATTCCTTACTGTCACGTCTGACCGGTGAGTGGTCCAGGTGGAAAATGACAGTATCGTGGTTCTTTCTCCTCTGTCTCTCTTCCCTACACATGCACCCCATCTTTGACTTGTAAGTACTCGATCATCTATGGACCGGACGACTTTACTGTGAACAGAGTCTCTACTGGTATATCTCAGGGACGCTCGGCCGACACGAGGTTTGAGAAATAAATCTTCTGAGACTTGGGCATAGGGTATTTCTAGTCTGTTTAATTACGTGTCAGGCTGCTCACACAACACCATGGTTCCTGGTTACCCAGCGGATACTCTGCTGTGTACACTCTTGCGTACTCCATCGCTTACAGCGGGTATCTGGCTACCGTCGACCAAAGGATGCGCCACGATTCCACATCTCCGTTCTTTGGACTCGGACAACCGTCTTGCCTTGTGCCTGCCTGCAGACGCGTCATCTCCGGCCGACACCCGACGCAGTCGTCTCTGCCCACTCCGCCTTGTCCAAGTATGCAGGGCTCTGGCTTCCATATGCTATGCCCTTCCTTCTGGTTTGACAGCACAACATCGCCCCCTCTCATCCCCAGCATCATAGAAGTTGCCACCTCTACCTCGTCGCAGCAGGCTCACGCGAAGAGCTGCATGTATGATGCACCGCCCCGTGCGCCTTGTTCTCTTTTCACACCATCGGCGTTGTTGATCCCGATCGTGTAGCTTCTGATGTACGGAACTTGCAGGTACCAATTGCGCACAGCTTTCAGGCCTCTTCAGAACCTCGGCTGGGGATTGGTCGTTACACCCCCGAGGTGATTTCTTGCTCACTTCGATTGCAACATCAAGCTCACCACCTCGCAGTCGAAAATCCTATGGCAACTCCGAGCTACCAACATCACCACGCTTCGCGGAACCGCTCCGATGGCTTTGCTTCTGGTCGAATCATGAACGACTCGGTCGCTGTCGTCCTACCGTCGCGAACCGTGACCGTTCTATGGATGCTGTCGCCATCATGACTTGGACGTCGGTATGCTGGAGATCGAAGTTCTGAGGAGCTCTCCCTCATTTTGCCCTCGACATGTCAGCATTTGTACCACTCACATTGAACAATAGCAATTGTGTTCGACTCTGCCCTCTGATCGATGTCCGCGGCCGTATGCTACTTGTTATTGTTGGAGGTAACCCCGCACAACAGTAGCTGAAATGATGCAATGCCTTTGCGATGACAGGTAGAGGTACGTTACGTCGAGATCTGGTCGCAGCGCCTGGTAGTCTCGGTAACTAACTCTTTATACACATCTAAACAGAAGTTCATAGGATTGCAAGATGAGGCTGCGCTCGCTCAGCTCGAGGCGCTTTACTCTACGTGGCCTTCGTCGCAACTCCCCTTCTCCCATCAGTCGTTGAGAAAGTTGAAGACGCGTCTCCTACTCCAGTCTGTTCCTCTCCAGGTCGAGTAAGCGACCACGAGGCCATACCACTATCCCGGTCTGGCCGTATTCCCATACGTGTACGGCCGATCGCCGTCTGCTCCACTGACGACGACTCACATCGTGCAACCCGCCTGCCACTCACATTAAACGTTCTATCGTAGATGTGTATCACAATTCGCTGCAATCGGTCGTCCGTCAATGACTCAAATTCGACATCAAAATGGGCGCAAGTTCGACTCAGCACGTCACTGTGTGGACGACCTCCGTAATGTACTTGATGGCACCCAGCTCGACAATGTTCTACCTCGAGAAAGACGGGCTAGAGCTAGAGGGTCGCATTGCATAGGTGAGCAACAAGTTGCACGGCAGCTGATCAGCGGCTTACCAAACAGACCATCGTACCGGCGTGCCTCTTTAACCCGTCAGCGGGGAGCGGGCAGCAGCGTCAAATATTCTCAGATACAAGAGAGGCGCTCGCGAATGGACTTAGCAGGAGAGAACGCGAAGAAAGCCGAGTAAGAGGCGAGGCAGAAAGGACAAGCAAGCGAGAGGAACGAGGTGGAAGATGAAACAAAAAATTTGGTACGAGGCGAGATAGGCTGGGAGACCGGAGAGGTCGTTCGAGAAGCGAGGCGCTAGTGAAAGACGGCAGATATGTATTGAAAGGCGAGTGACTTGGTGAATAACCAGGAGATTGCTGACATACAACATAGACACAGATGCCCGCGTACCTTGCAAGCCCGCCGGTACGGAGCGAGCAGCATAGAGTGCGTTCAAGAATCGTTGATAGCCAAGATACGAAGGGAACCCAGCGAAAGACGAAGCACTAGAGCAGCCGAATAGAAAGGTGAGCAAGGAAGTCGTATGATGAGGGCGGTGGCTTACCAGACAGATCTGCATACAAGCGCGCCCTTTTTACCTTCGCAACGGGAAGCGGGAAGCATCGGAGGCGCCAAGCAGAAGCCTGAGAAGATCACCTACTACTACGATGGCACAAGAGACAAGCGAGGACATGCAAGGAGCGAAGGGCGAGAGCGAGGCGAGAGAGGCGAGGCAAAGAGAAGGGAGCGAAGTGATGGAAACAGTGCAACGGAAGATGGGAGAAGCGAAACGAGACAGCCACGAGTTGAGACGGGACGGGACAAGACGCGGAATATAAGTCAAGAGTGTACCGAGGAAAGACACAAAGCCTACGGGATCATCCCGAGAGGTGAGTAGAGCAGCGATATGACTATCGAAACAGCGACTGACCAAGCTGATGCCCATCCTTGTGTAGCTCTCAGGCCTGCCGGAACGGGTAGCGCGCAGCAAAGCCGAGCACATTTGAGATCACTGAGAACGCAAAAACAGACAGAATTGAACGGGAACGAAGACTTAGAATGTCGGAAGAAGCTGATTGAAAGGTAAGTAAGACGGCTACTCGACGAATAAGAACCCGGCTTACCATTATATTCTGCATGTAGGCATGCCTCTTGAACCCTCAGGAAGGTCAGCGGGAAGCATCGTCCACCAATCCAACCCTTTCATCGAGAACCAGACATCGTTGACTAGGCGGCTGGATCGAAACGTGAGCGAGATTGGTCTGATGAACCAGTCAACAGCTTACCGCCCAGATCCGCTCGCCGGCGTGCCTCTTGACCCCGTCTTCACGAGGAGCGGGCAGCGTCCCCCAGCACAATCCATCACCTGCAGCTGCAACCAGGTCGCCGAGCACATCCAATAACTGTCGACACGAGCAACGCCAAGAGAGGACCACAGACGAACGCGGCTGCCAGACAGCGAGCTCCGAGGACCCCAGGCGCCGGAGGTGCAGCCAGCTGAGAGGATGGCGGACGAAGAGAGAAGAGGGAGGAAAGCGAGGGTGAGTGACATATCTTCCAGAACGGCGGGGTTTTATACTCCAGGAGGGCGGCAGCCAAACACGACCAAATTTGCACGCCGGCTGGCAGCAAACAACGCCACATAGGGGCCAGTCAACGATCGAGAGGACGCAGCCAGCGGTTGGTTTGGCTGGACAGGCCAGATTGGAATTCATGAGATCGAAGGGTCGTCTTCAAAGGGATGAAGAAGGTCAGCTCTTCAGCCATTTCTCCTGCGCTTGTGCTCTGTATGAGGCCCAGAATAGTGTTGCTTACAGAGAGCAGTCTTCCTCTGTGGGCATTATTTATGTCGTCTCTTATCTTGCCTAGGATATTGAACAGGACGCGGCGGATGTCTAGGCAACTGAACCGCTTGACAGATAGGAGTCGTTAACCACCCAGCGGTCAGGCTCAGAACTTCGCCAGCTGCGAAAGAGCTCTGTGCGGTCTCTTGCTCATCCTTTCTATCGCCCATCTTGCGCCCATCCATGAATCCGATGCATCTTGGGATTCAAGCAGGAGAAACATTCAGTGATCTCGTCGACGATGTCGGAGATCACTCAGGAATCCAATTGATCGGGAAGGCATTCCGGCGTAGCACCGGCCTCTGTGATGTCATTGTCAGCGGTTTTGCATAACGACAGGCTAGGCTTCATATCCATCCGCGAACCTAGCCGAGGCTGACATTCGCGTTCTGCTCAGATCTGTGGTATTGGAACTGGGCGACCGTGACCACGATGCCTGTTGTCCCGACGTTCGGTGGAACATTCAAGCGGTTGCCAGCTGTAATTATCAGGCACGACCTACAGCTGGAACAAATGTCCCCTAGACGAGGCTGACACAATCGCAGAGCGGCAAGGGCTTCCTCGGTTTCTATGGTCAAGCGTTCGCCAACTGTTCGACGTCTGAGATTGGACTTCGGATGCTTGAAGGCCTGCCTAATGTGCGATGGAATACGAACAGAAGGATGCAATGTGTACTCCGCGTAGACGTGACAGAGGCGCCGCCGGTCTTGCACGTGCGAGCACAGGTAGAAGTTCGCAGAGGTTGTGACCACTGACCACTGATCAGCGGTCATTGCCAAGGCCCAAACGTCGCAGATCTCGCAGATCTAGTACCGATGGCCAGTACTGGTGACGAAACCTCACACTCTTGCAAATGCATGGCCAAATATAATCATCGGTGTATTGTGCAGCGTTAGCAGCCCCGCACCAGAAATACAGCTAACTGTAATGAAGGTATAGTATATCAAGACTCCTCACTAGTAGGACTAAATACGTTCAACATCAACGCCGAAACAAAAACAAGATACAAAGGAATTGCTAAAGGATGACTTGGATATTACGAGCATGAGCAGCAAGGTCATGAATACGAGGAAGTATCTCTGTTGTTGTGCTCATTTCGACGCTCTTCATTGTGCTTCGGAAAAGATCGTCGTCGGAAACGATGTCGGGCAATGCTCTCGCGTTATGTCGAGCACGCTCCCGCACGGTATAGTCATCCCTGCTTGCGCTCCGGGTACGCACGTCGACAAAGAGCTCGAATGCGACCATCCAATCTTCGTAACTCCAGGAAATTGTCGTGACCTCGCGTCGCATGTTCATGAGAAAATTCGACTTCTTGTCAGCACAGGTAGTATAGTCGCCAGTCTGCCAACCTGCGAGGGAATGTTTGGCGTGTGCTTGGCCATTCTCGTAGATGAGAAGAACCCAAGGAAGGATCCATATCATAGATTCAAGGTCGTGTTCGTACCGCCGCTCGATGTTGCCAGTCCAATACTCGTTCCTGAGTAACTCCAGCGCCATGAAAGGAATGGTTCCAGTTCTCTCGAGACCTGTATGTGGCGCACTGCCTTCGATGTTGGCAAGGTCCCAGTCATTGAGAACCCCTACCAGTGTTTCATCAGGAAGACGGCGGAACATGAGATTGTTCGCGCTCGGATCTCTGTGCTGGATGCCGCACTTCCACAGAACATAATTGCCTGGGTCCACAAACGTTAATATAAACATGTATTGAAGTATAAAAGAGGGGAAACACGTACATATGACGCAGTCGAGCCACGCCTTGAAGAAGTCCTCGCCATTTAAGTCAGTGATAGGCCGCAAGCGCTCGAACACAATCACCCTCAAGACACGAGCGGGAAGTTCGGCATCCGCTACTCCAGTGGGCTGAAGCTGAAGAGCCGTCCTGACGGCAGCTGTCGAGTAGCCCATGTCACGCGCGTAGAGCACATTGGGAAGGCTGTCTTTAATTTGCGGGTTTTTCTGTGCCTTCTCGTGAGCGCGTTCGATGATACTAGCCTCGGAGATACGCGTGACGTCGGGCCAGTATAATTTCATGACCAATTTCTTATCGTCAGAAACGGGATGAATCGACTGACTGGTAGCAACATTGACAGTCACGCCTCTCCCATTCAGGGTGTGTCGCTCGTAGATGTACTCGTGGACATCGAGAACAATTGGCGCTACGTCGTTTCCGTCCGAGGGTTCGAGAGGAAGCGTCAACTGATACGGAATCCGTTCTCCTGGGCGACTGAGACGTTTGACGTCGTGAACAGAGCGCGCATGAGGGAATTGGGAGGCGAAACCCCAGTCCTCCAACGCGAAACGCTGGAAGGCTAGGAGAAGAACGAGAAGTCGCGGGAGGTCTGATATGAAATTGATCCTGGTGGACTGGATGGCACCCTGTCTGTCATACCACCAAAGCCACAAGACTTCATCTGGTTGTGTGTTCGGGTCAGTGATCTAAGGAGCCATCAAAGAGAGAACGAGTAGGCATACCACAGACGATGGACCCAATTCCATGGGTCACGCCAGGCGTACATCCAAGCATCTCAGCACCGTACAGTGCACTCTGCACAACAGGGGGCAGTTTACCTTGCAACTCGGGCTTCGGAGGCCTAGGCGTCTGACTCTGAGATGTCTCAGCGGCTGCAGACGTTCCGGCAGTAGCTACACCTTTGGAGGGGGGAAGATTTCTCCCTTTCTTCTTGTTTTTATTCTTGCCCCTGTCGTTCTTAGAAGAGGATACTGAAACCCAGTGTTATTAAACGGAACGACATGGCATATGTTTCCTGTTACTTACCGGGAACAGTCGAGATGTCGCGACAATCATTGTCATCGTCCTGATCAACCTCGTCCCCGATAAAAGGAATGCCGAGGCCGTTTCCTGGATCTGGGTTCGGAATTTTCATGACGTTCTCGCCGCCCGCTGCGGCAGGAATCTTGTGTTGAAGCTCCGTAGTTTTGTACCGGATTGGGATCTGCGGTAGTCGTCTTTTTGGGAGCCGCTTGAATTCTATCGTGAACAGAACATCGATCCAACTGAATGGATTGGTAGGGCGTGTCTGGGCCAGTGCCTGCATCGTCGACCAGTCGGCTTGAACCTTTGCCTTCTTGGAGCGGCGGTGCGCATCACGCGCCGAGGCAAGGGATGTGATTATCACATCAGGTGAGCGTGAGGACTCGAGACCATCGTAAGAGCTCTTGATTTGTTTCGGGTCGTTGACTTGAAGGAGAATCTGGTATTCGGCAGGCTGGCGTAGTTCCAGTTCTTCGAAGGGCATCTGTTGGAGCACTTCCAAAGCATTGTTGAATACGGCCGCAAATGGCGCATATCTGGCGGGTTCCTTTCCTCCCACATCGCGACTGTGATTTATTCTGATTTAGTTCCCTTGGAGTGAGCTGAGCGAGAGAGAGCGTACTATTCTGTGAGGCCCTCTCTGATGGCAGTATTGTTGCACAACGGCAGCACCGCCTCCAGACACCGATTGAGAAGATTATGTTGCGGCTCAGCAGTGCTGACCAGTCCCAGAAAGTAGCTGAGAAAGAGGTCGAAGTCGCAAGTTTGATGATTCTTGACATCGTTCTTGATCCACGGAGCCACATCTTCCCGTCTATTGTTGTGAGATGACCAAGATGGTCGAATGCCGTGAAAGAGGGACTCACCTCAACGCAGCATGACCTCCACTTGCGGCATGTGAAGCAGAACCCATCGGATTGGATGGTGTGCTGTGAAGAATGATATTGGTGGCAGGACCAGGGTCTGTCGCCAGTGCCGGCAGGACCGTGGGACTAGCATGCGCTGCGAGCGCCGATGGCCCGGCATCCGCCGCCGCCGTGTTAGCATCGACCCCCTCGAGCTCACTTCTGCGAACGTGCGGCTCCGGTGCAAGCGGGAGAGGCCCGGGTTCTCCTTGCCTGCGACCACTTCTTCCCCCTCTTTGGCCTTGGAGCCGCGTGCTTCGCCTAGTACCCACTGGCACGGGCACGTCTGACGAGCCTTGTGTCCTCCGAGATGCCATTGTCGTGAATATGTTTGCCCTTTGTATACGATGAGTGATGCAGTTGATTGGAAGATGCGCAGATGTTTATCTTCTCTGTCTTGGGGGTTTCTGTGCTGTTCAGGTGGAGGTTTACCTCTGCTTTTATATATGGATTTTCATTCAAGCGCTCTCAGAAGACGTTCTGGTGGGTGAACACCTAACGACAGCACGGCAGCAGGAATCACAAACGTTGGACCAAGCTAGGAAACCACGTATCGTTCCATGCGCGAAGTTCCTAGATACAGCATGTTGTTGATCGATCCATGATGCATGGTGGCGGTACGTTGCGAACAAACCTAACAAGGCTTTCGCCGTCACGGTCATTTGAATGTCAGAACCTTGAACAATGCCGGAGTTGAAGGATATCCACGGAGACTGCCAGATACATGAATGCAACGAAAGAATAATCGGAATACTTGTGGCTTGAAACACCGAATCCTGTCCTGTAGCACAAGGGCCCAGCCGGAGAATACAACAGAGTTGCTGACGTAGCCCAGCGGATCCGATAGGTCACAGCGATACGGAGCACCCAGTAAAAACTCGAGATGACTATACTGCTCCGTCGACAGAGAATAACGGCGAAGCTGGCGACGTCACCGGCCCACACGTAGAAGAGAAGCGACACTTGGCTTCGCAGGTGTTTCCGAAGCACAGGTACCAGTGGTTTTTACCAAAGTACAACGAAGGTGTGGTCTGAATGGAAACAGTGTCTGTGAGCGAACCTCATACACGTTGAAAGAAGGGCCAGACCGTGACGAAAAGACGAACTTCGGTGCTGATTTGGTCTTGTTAGGTGGGAACAGGAGCGGCCTGCTAACTGGAAGAAACCCAGGAGGCGCCACACAAGGACGTGTCCAAACGTGATCGGTTCCGAGTTTCAGAGTAAGCAACGTGCAATACCCATTCCGAACGCCCTTGCACTGTGCTCATATCTGGATGCAGGAGAGACATCCTTCTCCCACTTCCCCGGGCCCGACGACGTGGAAGACGTGGCAGATGACAGGTACAGCTATCTGTGAAGGACGACAACCGTCAGAGATGACCTCAATTACCTTGATACCTCAGACCGGGATGCGGGATACAGAGGTCGTGGGCAAATTATGCCGAAAGTTCTCGACAAGCCCGAAAATCATGGAGGTTGGCTGACCAACAGAGACAAGAGGGTCAGTGAATTCGTGTAATTCGCGAACCCAAGGCGTGAAATGTCGGAAGCCTTGCATTTGGGGGCGGGCGGTGACACGGAGCGACGCGACGCGCGCGGCGAGCTGGACGAGGGCCTGCGAGGGCGCGGTCGCGGCTTGATTAATCACGTGATATTTTGCTGGCGGCCCAAACGAAAGACAGAAGTTGGAACGTCTTCAAGTCGGATTGTACTTACAGGCCCATTGTACAGCCATTGACTCTGCAGAGCAGCATGGCGACGCGTTGTCCGAGACTCGTCCGAGACATTCGCTATCGTCCAGACCCTCTTGTTCATTGTCCAGGCAATCACACGGGCCATCGACGGTCTTCCGATTATGGGGGAGCTCATGAAGCTTGCGTACAACACCCTCACCGCCGTGGTGTATGTCGTGCGTGGCGGCCATATACGAATGCGAGGCATGTTCCTTTCGTCAGCTCAGCACCGTGAATGACGGGGTCGCCGCCACAACGTACAACTACATGCATGCTACAGGGCATACGGCGGACACGGCCTGCTACGACCTGTGATAACATCTCTTTCACAGAAGTCGACAACGCGGCCCTCAAGTTTCCATCCTCCAGATACACCCCTCCAAACCATCTTGTCACCCTCAGGCTGTCCATCACGCATTGCATACGATATTGTCCCAACGCTGACTCGCACCTTTGCGAGAACGACACTGCTGCCTACAGCACAGTTGCCGTCGAGAGTGGAGCGGGCGGTCGGCGGGCGGGTGTTGAAGAACGAAGGTGGACGAGGGCGGGCAGGGTGACTGGCGGGGCTGACTAGAGCTGGTGGGGTCGACTAGAGCTGCCGAGAAGTCGAGGCGATGTTTTGAGGTGTCGAGGAGAACTAACGATGGATTTTGAAGGCGACGAGAGGTCAGTATGTATACGATCCTGGCGGGAGGAGAACGTGACTTACGTGCATAATGTTTATATAGGGAATCAACAAAGACGACACGATCGACGGATCCGCCACTCGGCAGAAATAGATCTTGCTCTGCATTGCAGGATGAATCGGCTGGAATGCCTTCCTGAAGTTATCGAGAGTCTCCACTTGTTCCGCCGCGTTCGTCGCCGCTTCAGATGTCAAAATATCGCGTCCGCTCTGTAGGCCGTGACGTAGTTTGGCCCGCGAGCAGACGATGTTGGCATCTATATGTGAGTTTAGCTTCGGATTTTGCGACAACAATGCTCAATGCACAATACACAGGGGTAGGCATTGCACGATTGCATAACGTCTCTGCACCGGTGCCGAATACATATAGCCTCAGTCCAAATCAGTAAGCTGTATAGTGCCCCAGGAAACGTCGACGGCAGACTCGCGGAAAGTTTCCGGCAACAAAGACACCTCAGCGGCTTTATCGTAAGACAAAAGAATAAGAGATTTTAACAGCACTCCTGCGCCCTTCCGCGCACGTAAGACAGAAGATAAAACTGTCGGAATCCGTGGACTAACGGGTTCTGAGTCCAACAAGTATCCCCCATACACGAACCGCAATGACTGTAAATCAGGAAATATGACGTTCTGGCCCTCCCCTTGGATCCTACCTTCCTCCCCATTGAGCGCTTGCAAGAGTTCCACGACTTGTGTCTGGTCATCGGCGCTGCCTCAGCGGGCAGTGCGCAATGACAGGTGCTGGACAGATCGAAGCTGGCGGAAGATGTCTCGCCAAGCGCTCTGTGGTAGATCCCAACGCCCTTCGTACTTTGGAATGCACATGATGTCGAGGGCCTGGAAAACAATAGCAGGTGACCATATCTTTATAACGTCTTGTATAGTTGGACGCTGGGCAATCGGGGTGCGCAGCGCAATTCGGATATCGGGGTCGTGGTTAAGTTCCAGTCGTTCCACCAAAGGTATAGCTCCAACGGTATCAAAGCGCCTGTAGCCACGGACCACCAGTAGATGGCCATTGGTCTGCAGACCGGGCGACATCTGCAATTTGCAGGTGAAACTACGGGCAGGAGCGACTGGTTTGAAAACGAATGCGGAAGGTGGATCCCATTCCGACTCGGTGTTGTGGCCATCCGGGACGTTGCAATTGATATCCAGCTGCGCACCTGCTGGCAAGTCGACATGGTGGGCGAATGCGGCAACGTCTCGGGATTTTCCGTAAAGAATGAACCTCCTCAAATTGGGGAGCGGAATGACGCGCTCTGCAGCGTGTGACGGAGCCGAACCGATGACGTGGGATGGAAGGCAATGTACGAGGATTAACACCTGAAGTGTAGATGTAGCCTGGAGGCGATCAAGGAGCCCATCAAGTGTAACTGAGGACCACGAGGGGTCTGGGAGGGCGAGGTGTAGACGTGTCAGGTTCGCGACCGGTAAGTGTTCCAGAGAGAAGCCGAAACCACGGAGGGTTAGGTTGTGTAATTTTGGTGCGCGGCTGCTCACAAATTGTGGGATGGGGCCGTGCAACTGCTGCCGATCGCTCGACAGCTCAAATCTCGTCAAATTTGGGGCGGGGTGTGCGAGGACGAAGTTCTCCAACAATCCATCGTCGTTAGGCCCATCGCGCACTATCACAATGTCCAGGGCTGGGTAAAGATGAGGGGGGATGAAGAAGCCGTAATCCGGGAAAGTGTTCTGTCGATGACCATTCCTCCTGAGGGAGAGACGTAACTCCAGTAAAACATCGGTGTTGATGTGGCTGAGTAAGTTCGCAATAGCGAGGCGTGGGCCCATAAGCTCAACCTGCCTCAGACGTGGCAGGTTTACCACGCGCCCCGCCTGAGAACCTAGGAAGGCATTGTATGGCAGGCCCTGCCTGAGGACGAGGCGTTCGAGAGTGGGTGTATTTTCGAGGAAATCGATGAACTGATCAAGGGCTTGGGTAGGCATCGGAATTGCATGCGGCTCGGCGGTAGAGAAATTAATGCTCAGGTATTCGAGTGCACTTGTAGGCAAGGAAGCCCATCCACTGGAGATATCGATGAGTGTAAGCGTGCGCAGTCTCGAGCCTTTGCCTTCGAAGAACCCGTGAGGGATTGAGCTGTGAACCGTCGACCACCTAGTTGACTCCAAACCTTCCTCGGCGCGCAGCCAAACAATATCAAGCATCGGGGCCGAGATCAAGAGGAGGGATTGAAAGAGGCTGTCCAGTATTGGCGCTCCAGGGAGCCAGACTTCCAGTTCCCGCGTGCGAATCAATCCCGTGGCGATCAGACCTTCCACTACGGGGCTCGACGGGATGCGAGGCTCAATCCCTTCCGGCTTCCAAACGAGGGAGAGTGGTGCCGTCTTCGATCTGACAAGCAGCTCTTCTGCCCATCTTGGACCAAGAGCAAAAATGATGTCCGTCCAAAGCATTGAGTGAGCCAACGCCACCTCTCGCCAATAGTGGCAAACATGAGTAGCGGAAGGAATCCATCCAAGATCGACTGTCTGATCGGGATTACGGCTGGGAGGATTTGCGAATTTTATGATTGCGAAGATCTGCGTGAGGAGCTCTGGAAGGAGACTAGCGATGGGGACTGATGCGTTCCTCGAGCGTGCTGTTTCGATCTCGTCGGTGATGATGACCTGTGTGTCCTCCAACGTCTCTCCTCTACTGGTACTAGGGTTTTTGTTAGATCGTATCACACGCCTCATACCAACACCGACGTACATGGCTGCGAGACCCGTATCAGGATTCGCGAAGCTAGATGATTCTGGGAGGTAGGCCATTTGTCGAGCCTATAGCGTGACTTTGAATATGTAAGGCAGCTTGAATGTTCGCCCACGACACCGTTCAGAGTACAGTGGTCGTCGGGATCGAGTGGAGACAGATGGGCCAGAGCGAGGACAAAGTCAGGGCGTGGTGGTCGATCGATATCCCCAAGCGCCTTCACACGACATTCCGACATGGTCTTCCAACGGCTTCGAAGTACGTACAAAATCCCAAGCTCGCCCGCCCACGAGGCGGAGCGACCAGAAAATGAAACGAGGCATTAAAAGTGACCGATGATCGATGACCGGTGACCGCATGGGGTGACGGCCTTTCTGACTGTCGAGACTCGACACCTCAAGTACAGCATCACTGTCTGCTTCCTGCTAATGTCACCGGCACTTAGTTCAACTGTCTCTGAAAATGGTTTTAAATTCTCGATCGCACGACTCACCTGGCCGGGAATATAATGGAGTGAACGCGCCGGTGACGTGATCATCAATGTCAATAGAACCTGCCATAGGGTGAGCTCTGGTGAGCTCTACGGGTTTGGCTCTGCTGATTGACTGGAGAAGTTGTTCTCGAGATCTTCGCATTGACCTTTGAGCCCATGAGTCCCTCTCTTCCATATTCCTCTGATTTCGTCGGCTGCCTTAATCCATGATGTTCACGGAGTTCTTCGAACTGGTCACGTTCCGCGTCAACAACACGGTTAGCACCGAGCGGCGCAAGGAGGTGAGATAGGACTGAGAGAGCCTAAGGACGGTGGCGAGCGCCGAGCATGTCAGAATGATGCGTGACGGCGCAGAAAAAACACAGCACAGGCACATACAGTGGACACCGGCCGATGAGCAGGTCCAGGGGCTCACCGGCACCTGTCACTGGCGAATCTAACAACATGATGCATCAACCCCCACAGTCAACGACACCCTCCTCTTCTCGCACGCCTCCGCCTCCGCCTCGAATGCCTGCAGTCTGTCGCACGCGGTGAACGGTCTTAGGAGCCCGCTCGCGACGATACTTGCTTGCGTTTGGCCTGCGCTGCGTCGGAGCATCCCTAAGCTTGTAAGAACGGACGCGTTGTGGGCCGCGTGCCAGAGGCGGCGAAGATCTTGGAGGTGACGGTGCTGGTGCTGAAGTGGGCGTTGGCGACGCGGGCGGTGGACTCGTCGTTGCTGAATGTGCGCGATATATGGAGGGTGCTGGTCCCTGGAGTCAGCGAGAGGCGGAGGACAAAATGGTATGCCAACGAGGAGCCGCTGGAATGGAGAGGGGTGGAAAGGAACCAGTCGACGACTGTACTCGGTTGATCGTCGTTTCATCAACCTCGTTCAGTCTGCTTGAAATATGTATCCTAGGCCCAACCAGGGGCACTCAAAGTTCTGCACTCAACTCGACTCTCGACGAACAGTAGGAAGGATCTCTCTCGCTTGAGCCTGTGAACGACTTACTGGTTTATCTTTCTTTATTCATCGAACGCGTCTAAGTTACCGTTGATGTAGTATGGATAAGGTAGTGCAATATCCAACTTCGCTGGGCCCCTTCCAGCGCCTCGCGGACAACATTGAGGGTGGCGAGCGACGCCGAGCTCTCCTCCACGCAGTCTCTTCTGTGTATCTCCACCATCGTCTTCGTTCTTGAATAGCCGGAAACGCAACATGATGCCTCAATCTCCAGAGCCGCCTTCATCGCCTCCACTCGAATCATGTGCAGGACCTTGGGCTGACGTGTACGTTGTGTTCGAGTTTGCTGCGATGCTCCCTTGTCCTGACGGATCTGCGCTCTTCGCAGTATGAAGGCGGGTCAGGGGAACGTCGAATCTGCCACCGCAGACGCCATCGCTGTAGCTCGCTTGATGAATGCGTCAGCTCCGATCGCCGTTCTCTTTCCGGAGATTCTTGCCAGGATTTTCGACATTCTCGGACACGCGCAACCTCCCCATCGTCGTTTTTACTATTCCAGGCGCTTAGATCTGGGTTGGATCGCTTCCGCGACCCATGTCTGTCATCACTGGAGGCAGGTCGCTCTCCAGCATCCGGCGCTGTGGGGAAATGTTCCTATCTTCGAAGTTGGTGCACACTTGGCACAGGAGATGGTCACTCGTGCGAAAGCAGCATCCCTCTCCTTGAACTGGATGACAACGGATACGAAAATATGGTGGTACACCGCTGAACGCCGAACAGATCAAGCCCCTTTGGTGAGGGACCTGGTCCTCACCCATATGTCCCATATGCGGGAGCTCGGACTAGGAGCCAATATTACATTCATAGAAGCTCTTCTCCAAGATCTCATTGCGCATCCTTCCCCAACTCTGGAGACTTTCCATCTAGCGGCCATACCCGATGGATACGATGAAGACGACGAAGACGACGAAGACGACGAAGACGACGACGAAGCAGACTCACGTCCCCCGCCGGTGTTGCCCGTCGTGCCACTGTCCCTATTTCTCCAGAATCAAGCATCGAAGCTGCGCGACATTTCGCTCAGAAATGTTCTCTACCCTTGGCCATCCATATTGGGATTGGCACTTCGGAGCCTATCCGTTTCGTTGACTAGGCGCAGCAGCCTAGCTCGAACTACCCCCAACACGGACGATCCCATCATCGATCTCCTGGACAATATGCCGACCCTCGAAGAATTAACGCTCAAGCACTGGGTTCATCAGGAAAACTACATCTCGTCTTGCGTGTCTTGGGTATCTCTCCCAAGACACCCAAGACGTCAAGACACGAGTCTTCGCCGAGCAGGTTCATATCGCTTGGCAAGACATCAATGTCTTCGGCAAGAGACTTACGACTGTCAAGACGGACGTCAAGACGTCTCTGGAAGAGGTTCGGACAGGGATCGAGATGACTCAGGACCAGACGGCGATGAAGGATGCGAGGCCAGAGCGTCACTAGGCGGTGTGGAAAAGAACGTAGTATGATTAGAACACATGAAATAGATCCTATTGACACCGGCACCAGTCACAACCTCAACACTAGTCGGCCGTGTCGAGAATATGGTGACCTTAGACCTGTGAAAAAAACGGACGGTCTAGTAGCAAGAAGGGAAGAGAGGTGACTGCTGTACTCACCGCGACGGTAATCAATGACCACAACCCTCCCTCACACGTCCTCAGATGATACGACGACGTTGCTACCAATCCCCATCCATTCCTCCTCATCCTTGTCCTCACCATCCTCGTCCTCCTCTTCCTCATCCTCGTCCTCGCCATCCTCGTCCTCCTCTTCCTCATCCTCCCTGTTGGAAACCATGTCCGCCGTGTTGGCAGAATATTGTGTCACCTTCTCGTTGTCCATCCAGGTAGAGATGTCTCGGGCCTCTGTCATGGTCGGAGGCTGCGGTGGGTCAGAGAACATGGTGTAGACAACCTCACCCTCGCTAGCTTCGCCGGTATCCGATAACTCCTGCGGGTCAGAAGCTGCGGGCGACGCCCGCCTACGGTTGCTGCGTGGCATGAAATCGGCGGCACCTTGATAGATATTCTCCCAGTGGATAGAGGTGAGCGCTTTGACGGGTATGACAAACTTGGTAGCCTTCCTGATAAGCTTCCGCTGGCCATCGACGAGCTTGATCTTGTCGCCCCAATTATCGACTGAGAAGAATCCATCAGGGCCAGGTGGGAGCTGGAAAGTGCCGGTTGTATATGCAGTCAAAGCCCGCGTAGCCTGTCCGAGTGTGTGGTATGAGATTGATGTCCATCGAGATGTAAGTGTACCTCACCGCCAAAATAGAAAGAATAAATGCGCCAATGGGCCTCTCCTGGGACCGGAAGCGCTCTGGCACATCTGCGGTCATGGCGATGTGAACAGTGAATACAGCAAGGATGATATCAGATTGGAAACGCCCCTACGCGAGAGGCGGAAATAGTGAACAACGTTAGACTTGGAGGACGATGGGCAACTTACGGATTTCTGCTCGCCATTGTTCCAGGTCTTCCAGTACATCGGGGCCGTCTTTCCCCCGTCGGATCCAAGCTGATGAACAGCGTAGTCTTGTATGTCGGCTTCTGTACCAAAGATGTCAGCATTGTCGGGGTCGTTGATAACGCTCTTCATCGTGGCCAGAGCTGTACTGCCGAATTTGGCGCGCCAATCTCCAAGACGGTACATGATCTCAAAAGAAAGAAAAATAACAAGCCGTTAGGTCACGGTGCTGATATACCTCGAGATGATGAAAGCTTACCAAGTCGTGATAGACATCCCCTTTTTCGATCTGATGCCCAACGTCCGGAAAGACAGTGTCAAAGAGGCGCTGCATATCCTCGATTGTTGGGGATGCCCAGGGGTCAAGAGTACCTGTGAAATCCCGGACGACTGGGATGAGGACGTTGGTGAAGCGGTCTTGAAGGTTGGCAGGGATGTCTTTGGTGTTCCACTTCACACTGCGTCCGTCCTTTCCTACCTTTTTGGCCTGGGATTGCCGTCTCATAGCCCGGGGTACCGTAGCTGCGTGTACGTTTGCTGGTGCTCCCGGAGTGACCTTGGTCAGTCCATCGACTATCCGGATGGGGGTCTATATGGTGTGCATGGCAAATGCGTTCAAGACGCCGTTTAGTAGGTGCAATGTGGTGGTATGTGGCACAACTCACCTCGGCTAAGCGACGCGTAAGAGGTCTTCCCACATCATTCGCGTTGTTGCCGCTGGACGCACCCTGGATGTCTACCAGGGATCGAGCGTCATCCGAGTGCAATGATGCTCGTGGATTAACTTTTGTTGTGGCCTTCAAGTTCCCCGACAGTCCGAGTCATCATTGCCGGTTGGCATGAGCTTGGATATCCCAGCGAAGACTGTGAAGCAGTGCGTACCTTTCCCGTTCCTCTGACCGCTTTCCCAGCTTGATAAGACGGGCCAAGGGACTCAATCTCTTGCGAGTCGTGACGCCTAGGAGTTTTGGTGGGAGCCTGCCAACCCTTTGCGAGTCCGCCGACCTGTGGAGTTGGCAGGTTCTTGCTCTTCTTTATCGCTGATCTGCTGACTGACCTGAGGTATGATCAAGGTAAGGTAAGTCAACGCGAAGGTGAGTGACTGCCAGTGTGTACTCACGGCGTTGAGTGAGGCGCGCTAGGTGCCAGCTCATCAGCATTGTCGGCGTCATCCGCAGCTGTGGTGGCCTTGCGCTTTCCCGCTCTAACGCCCTCTGTGGCAAAGCTGGCGCGCTGGGCGACGACATCGGATCGTCCGGGGCGGCTCTTCTGGCGCTTCTTGGGCTTTTGTATGGCAGGCGCTTCTTCGTCGTCCTCATCCATCACAAACCCCTCATCCTCTTCATCATCGCTAGCTTCATCACCACTCGCCTCGGGTAGGAACTCGTCGCCTGAATCTCCCTCACTCTCACCATTCACCGCAGCTTCCCGAGCCAGTTCCGCAGAGAACGCGTTGAACATTTCTTCCGAGGGGCCTGATTATTACAAGGTGAGCCAGTGAGTCTGATCTTATTTGAAAAATCGCACCTGACTGCTCTAGGTTGCCAGCATCATGTTCGCTTCCTGCTGACGTGGCTGTTGAACGATGACGAGCTCGAAGATGGGGCCCGCTGGGGTGATCAGCGGTCTGTTCTTCTTGTAAGTCGGCTTCAATAGTATTGTTCTCGATGCGGGCGACTCGAGCGACTAATTCAAGTTGCCTTTTACGCGCCTCTGCAGCTTGACGTACTTTTTCTTCCCTCTCCTTGGCAACCACGGTGCTCGAGCGCCGAGTCTTCGGTTGGACAACACGGCCTGGGTGTACATCCTTGTTGGTAGCACGAGTTGTCACTCCCGGTGGACGTTCACGGGGCTCAGTAGATTGAGGCATGGGGGACACGATGGAAGGTGAGTGCTAAGTCGACAGCCAAGTCCTGACTTGCAGTTTTTGACCCTCCATCAGCTGCACTGCCCGGTCGCACCCGCGCCGGTTTTACTTCAATTGTTGCACGGCACTCATCATCCATATGCACATTTTCGAGCGGCTCACTGAGGCCGCAGCTGCTGTCTTTTCCTGACGACTCTGTCCAGCCATTTACCGTCAGCAAACTTCGTTGTTCGCACCTGCTGACATGCCGCGCGTACCAGCCAAGCCACGAAAATTCAAGGCTCGAAACCTCACCTGTCCATACCCTACTTGCCGGTCTCTCTTCAAGAATGCGTCTGGAAGAACTCAGCATATGAATGCTATGCATGCCTGCACTTTTGCGCCCGCCCCAAGAGCGCCGGTTCCTGCACCGGACGAAATTGAACATCAGCACGACTTCGAGGAAGGCCAGCCTGGTCAGCTTCACGACGCCATTGCTCCCGACGGCGACAACGAACAACATGAGATAGCACAGAATGAGCAGAGGGAGACACGCTTGCATCCTCACCTGACAGGTGTGTAATGACAAGAATTCCGAGTTGCCGCTTTACGGACGGTCATTGATCTCAAATTTAGGCCGTCCGTGTCGTAAAAATGGACACTTCCTCCCCCCCGATTCAGAACCTGAGCCTGAAGACCGTCCGCCTCCGACAGATTTCTCCCCATACAACAACCGCCCTCATTTCGAACTCGCCGATTTTCTCTTCCGCAAGGATCAGATGTCGGGTGCAAAAATCGATGAGCTCATGGGTCTATGGGCTGCCACTCTTCCAGAGGATCAAGACCCTCCATTTGCGGACCATAAAGACTTGTACGAGACTATCGACGACACGCCGCTCGGCGGCGTGAAGTGGGAGTCATTCACGGTCTCCTACACGGGTGTTGTCCCTGATGTCAATCCACCTGCATGGATGTCAGACGAGTACACGGTCTGGTACCGATGTCCTCGTCAAGTCTTGCTGAACCAACTCAGCAACCCCGATTTCGCACACGAGATGGACTACACGCCAAAGCAGGTGTATGGAACGAACAACAAGCGCGAGTACAAGGACTTTATGTCCGGAAATTGGGCATGGAAACAGGCGGTAAGTTTCTTATCCTTGCACTCTCTGGGCGCCGTGCAAACACATTCATATGTAGGATATCCTCGCCGAAGATCCAGCCAACGAAGGAGCCACCTTCTGTCCTGTCATCCTCGGCAGCGACAAGACGACTGTCTCTGTTGGTACAGGCCATACTGAGTATTATCCTCTGTACCTGTCGAATGGCCTTGTCCACAACAACGCCCGACGGGCGCATCGAAACGCTGTATCTGTCATTGCATTCCTCGCTATCCCAAAAAGTGAGTTGTTGTTCATCGCCTGTTGTCCCTCATCACAAGGGATCTCATACTGATGGTAATTTGATTTCAGCGGACCAGGAGCATCAAAATCTCGATAATTATCGCACATTCCGTCGCCGGCTATTCCATACTTCCCTGCGATTTATCCTGCACTCGTTGCGACCTGGAATGACGGAAGCCGAGATTGTTCGTTGCGCGGACGGCCATTATCGTCGTATGCTGTATGGTCTGGGACCATACATTGCGGACTATCCAGAGCAGGCACTGTTAGCGTGTATAGTTCAAGGCTGGTGCCCGAAGTACGTCCTTGCCCTCTTGTATATTATCTTACGGCTAATAGACACTGTCGGTTGAAAGATGCACTGCACCTCACGATGATCTGGACAGCGCCGAATGTGTCCGACGCTCGCACGAGCATACTGAAGCGCTGCTGGAGGCCTTCAATCATGCGACTCTATGGAACGATTATGGTGTTATCAGCGACCTTACAGTGAGTACTTGACTTATGGATCTGTCTGTCAAGCTCTCAGTCGCACTACCAGCCTTTTACGGTGGACTTTCCGCGTGCTGACATCTACGAACTCATCTCTCCCGACCTTTTGCACCAGGTCATCAAAGGGACATTCAAAGACCACCTCGTGGACTGGGTGGTAGCTTACATTGAACACGAGCATAGCGCTTCAGATGCTGCCGCCATTCTCGCAGACATTGATCGACGGTAAGCGATCTACCTTCTCAGAGTCCGAAACGTGTGCTCATAAGTCACCGGTACTCGGTACTCTAGCATTGCGGCAACACCTAGCTTCCCAGGGCTACGCAATTTCGAACAGGGTAGAGGCTTCAAACAGTGGACAGGAGATGATTCGAAAGGACTCATGAAGGTGCGGCGCGATAGATGAAGGTGTGGCGACTTCGGGCTATAGCAATGCTGACCTTTCTGCAGGTTTTTCTTCCTGCTATTGCAGGCCACGTACCTGAGCAGATGCTGCGCGCGGTCAGCGCATTCATGGAGTTCTGTTACATCGCACGCCGCAACGTGATTGATGAACACTCGCTCGACATGCTGGATGATGCACTGGAACGGTTCCACCGGGACCGCGAGATATTCCGTAATGTCGGTGTCCGTCCGACAGGATTTAGCCTCCCCCGACAGCACTCTCTTAAACACTATCGACCTCACATACAACTCTTTGGTGCTCTCAATGGACTGTGCTCCTCTATCACGGAATCCAAACATATCAAAGCGGTCAAGGAACCTTGGCGACGATCCAGCCGTTTCAATGCTATTGGACAGATGCTTCTGACCAACCAGAGGCTAGACAAACTCGCTGCTGCACGGATGGACTTTACGGCGCGCGGTATGCTGAACGGACCTTGTGTCCGTCTGCCGAGAGCCATTGTGGCTGCTCCCGAAGAGCATGCTGAGGATATGCAGGATGAACAAGAGCAAGAAGACAACGATGCGGCGGCTGCGGCGGCTGCAGCCATAGCAGCAGAAGATGATGACGAAGGGGACGTAGATGGGCCGACAGTACTAGGAGAGGTTGTGCTAGCGAAGGGTCGAGGTGCGCTCAAGTTTTTTCTCTTATGTCTACGCAATCTGAAAGTGTTCTGTTCAGTCCGCGGCCTTCCTAGTGATGTCGAGGAGCTCGCCGACGTTGTAGGGCATCCACGACTTCCGGAATTGATCAGGCGCTTCCTTTTCGAACAAGTGAACCCAGGTCAAGACGTTTCGGGAATGGACGTGCCTCTCGAGGATTGCCCAGAATTCTCCGGGCGTGTTTCCATTTTCCCATCGGCAGTCGCTACATACTACGCCCCCAGCGACATGTGTGGAGTAGGAGGGATGCATCGCGAACGAATCCGGTCTGTTCAGTCATGGAGACGTGGACCACCGCGGCGCGACTGTGCATTCATCGAACGAGATGCGAACCTTCCTGGGTTCAGAGGGCTTCACGCAGTTCGTGTTCTCCTCTTCATGTCACTGAAGTATAATGGTCGACTCTACCCGTGCGCATTGGTGTCCTGGTTCTCCCCAATTGACGATGTGCCGTGTCCAGACACAGGCATGTGGATTGTGGAACCTGACGTTGACCAGGATGGCACGCGATCCCTTTCCGTGGTGCATATTGATTGTTTTCTTCGAGGCGCGCATTTGATCGGGGTCCCGGCAGGGGACACATTTTTACCTGTGGGGTTTCAAGCCTCGGACAGTTTGGATGCATTTCAGGCTTTCTATGTAAACAAGTATGCAGACCACCACTCTCACGAGATTGCATTCTAGACAATAGAATTACTTTGTGGTTCCAGCAGATAGTCGCTCCGAGTCAAGTTGCTCCGAGTTGTCAGAGTCCGAGTTTGGATGGAATCCCAATGGAATCCCGCAAAGAAGCAATTGTATATATCATTAGAACCACCCAGTGATGAAGCGCAGCGAGGGATGTCGACTAGACACACGCAGAGAGTCTCAGTCAGAGAAGGTCAAAAGACT
>MU277337.1:5830-24452 GCA_022160305.1 Artomyces pyxidatus | reverse complement strand
CCCTCATCTTGAACTAACGACAGCTCTTTTGGAAGTGGTATCTCCTTCACGAAGCACGGCAGTGAGGACGTCATGGAGAACGGCTGCGCCTCGACATCGACTTCATCGGCTGCGAGACGCCACGGGCCATCTTCATCCCACATGAGACTCCGCCGCGGGTGGTAGTCGGACACGAGGAGCTTGCGGGAGTCGTCGCAGGCGTCATGCACCAGGCTGAGCGTCCGCATCCCGCTGATCAGCACGCTCGGCACCGGCTCACTACGGGGGCGGATTTCTTCCAGTCGCGAGCCAGAAGGGCCCCACACACCCCAGGGCACTGTGACCGGAGTTCCATTTGAGGTTGTTGGGAGAGCGCGCATGAGCGCGAGAAGCGTCCTCGTGGGCACGTATAGCGCGAAGTCGCGGTGCGGCTGGGTGAAGGTCATCTGGGTGGCGAGAAGCTGGTCCGCCGGATCGGAGTAGAAGTGGCCTCTCGACTGCTGGCCGGTGGTCGGGCGGGATGGCATGATGCCAACCTTGACTGGAGCTGTTTTTTCGAATTGTGGCAGCCAGAAAATGTGCGAAGGTTGGCTTGCACGGCAGTCCGTTGCGTGTGAAGTATTCGTTCGGAATTCGAACACCTGCAAACTCAGTGGATGGAGGGTACCCGACAAGCTGCCCTGCAGTACGACGATGCGCCTCTCATCCAAGAAGGCGAAGGTCGGCCAATCGCGTCCAGACAGCGGTTGAAGAGGCTGTAACGAATTGGATCGTGATGAGTGATGCTACGAGAATGGATACCATAACGTACCTGTTCTAACTCAACAACGCCTGTTCTCCAGTTCCAGATGCACAAAACCTGACGGTCCGTCGGCAGCGACGCTGACACAGAATGTAATAGCACCTTGGCGAGATAATCGCCATAGACGCTAGTCATGCCTATGCGTGCTGGTTGATGACCCATGGGGATGGTTCCGTTGCTTCTTGACGAAGGGTGGACCTCGCCGGTAGACAATGACCGGAGGTGAAAACAGGATAAAGGTTGAGCACTGCGTGACCCCTATATGTCAATAACGTGGCCTAGCTAGTCATCGTCAGCGAAGACTCTGCTCACCGAGATGCATCCTCAACTTGGACGAGTAGATCTTGGGACGAATCCATGCATACGACACGGAATTTGCTCCCTACATCGATTTCCCAGCGCCTTTCCTTGATACCACGCAGTACCGAAGGCATTTGGTGCAAAGCGAAGCCGGGACGGTTCGGCAGAGGATGTGCCAGAAGCGCACCTGAGACGATATCGTTGGATGGTAGCGCAGTGAAAAGAGGAAGAACCTCGCGCTTGATCCAGGGCGAGACGCCGAAATTGGATTGGTAGGTTCGAAGGCGCTCCAGTCCCTCTACAGTGCTCAGGCTACGGTAAAGACCGTCGCACATGCCGACAGCGGCGAGGGCCAGCTTGTATCGCAGTGACATAGAATGAGCGACTACAGCCTTCAAGTCGCGAGAAGTCTAGGGGTGACAATGGTGATGAGATGTACAGAAGAAAGCTACAGGAATTACACACCAGCTGACAGGAAATGATAGTTTTGAAGTCAACATTTTCCAATGCCTCTACGATTACCTCCTCCGGAAGCAGTGAGAATTTGCTCATGAGGGTCATGGGTATGCAGATGTGGTTGACGAATGGATTGGCTGAAACAGTTGGGGGCCTGTCCTGTGAGCTGCGGCGAGGTTATATGGGCGGATGCTAGACGCCGAGATCGCGCCGACATGGCGCGCCCGACCTGGGCCGAACCCCCAAAAGTCTTTGCCCGTCCTGCTGGTCTGCGCGAGGCTCTGCGCGAGGTACGTACGCGCTCAGCGCTGAGACCGGCGGCGCTCAGGGGCCGCATGCCGCGGGAATCAATACGGATCTGACAAGGTTCGCTGATTATTGAACTGTAAATTGTTATGTCAAGATGATCGGGCCCAGTAAGAACGAGGACAGACTGTACGTACAATATGTCACCCTTCGCCAACAACAACATCCAACCAATATCCGACTCAATGATTGATGACAGCTTGATGCAATGACTGCCGCGCAACCGCATTGCTAGCCACATTTACCGAAGCGCCCAGTGGAGTTCGCTCGGAGCGCGCCGCGCGGCCCCGAGGTGCGGCATTGCAAATAGACCCATTGAGCATGGTTTTACAGTTCAAACGGAGGAGATGGGCAGCTGGTCCGATGTGGGATGGTCTTCTGACGCCAAAGTCGATTAAAAAATCAGCAGATATGCAGACAAAACGCTCCTAGCGGAAGGGTTTGAGATGCCAATAAGGAGGCACAACCGGAACGTTACTTTGTCCCGGCTTCGTGGTCGGTGTAGAGAGATAGAATTGGCCCGCGTCTACATTGACGCCTTGATCATCACCGCCTGCGCCTTGGGCCAGAGAATTTTTGGCGCTTCGTGGGCGAGGCGCCGTCTTCGTCGCTCCTTTCCTGTCCACGTCGACGCGAGTCTCTGGGCGAAGACCTTTTGGGTCTGCCGGAATTGCCGGGCTGATCCAACGATTTCTCTTTCAGCTATTCGTGTTTGAGCGACGGCGAAAGCGACGTAGAATGTCACAAAACGTACCCATCGTGCTCGCAGCTCACCGAAAGGAACATCGTCGTCTGTATCTGGGGAATCCATCACGCGGAGACATCCAGTCTTCCTGGGCTTAGGAGGAGACACGGTCTCAGCCTCGTCATCTGAAGCGCTAGAGAGGTTGTCCGACGAGAGGTCAGTTCCAGTGTTTTCTCCCTATGCCATGCAATGAGCTGGTAAACAGAGGCACATATCCGCTATGAATCGTACTCGGCCCGAAGATGAAGCAACTCGAACGCCGACTTTGCGTTTTGCTCGGGCGGCCTTAAGCATGGCTAGGCCTTCTTCTTGGGAGCGTGGTGGGGTTATGAAACGATCGCTGACGACGTCAGAAGCGTCGCTACCATCTACATCCTGTCAAAGACACATGTAACGATAGGCCACAGGAGCAGACCATGGGACTGACCTTCTCGGCATCACTGGTACCGTTGTGGCTTATGGTCTCGTCTGTGTCCGTTGCCGTCGCATCTTTGTCGCGGAAATCGACCGAATAATCTTCGTCTTCTTCAGACCCAAGAGATCCATCGGAGCTGGTGGGATCTGCAACTACAAAACCGTCATCTAAGTCATACTCGTCGTCTGCGTCAAACGGAAAGCTGCCGTCATCCCATGACCCGAGGAGGATTCCTCTGTGCTGAATGAGCTCCGTCCTTCTCCTGGGCCGATATCCTTTTTTGTTATCCTTGAGCCACGCCTTGTATTGCTCGACTATATCGCAAAGTTTAGGATACTGGAACAACAATTAGATGGTGCGCGTCACTGATCATATTGAGATGAACGCACCCAAGAGCAATGGACATTCTTCTCGTTGAGAAGTGCTCTCATATATGCCGGACGGTTGAAAATGTCCGAGAAGGGATGTCCCTTATATTTGCCAAACCACACGATGATGGTTCCAGGCGACCGTGCAGTTTCATGCTCAGCTTTCCATCGTTCATTGTCATTGTTCAGTTTAACGAAGTCGTCGTACTGCCAGACAGTATGTTATATCAGACAACAGGTAGATGTAAATGACATAGCGCACACTCACCCACGGATAAACTCGACGTTCGGGATGCAGACACCATTGCTTGTAGCCCTCATCCAGTTCCGAAAAGCGCTTCCCTAAATGCCTGCCGAACCATATCTTTGTGTCTCCAGGTGGCTCGATGGCGCCATGTGCGGATTTGTGCTCCTCTTTCCAGAGCCTGTAGTTGTTGACCCTTTCGACGAAATCGGCATACTACGCACACGGTCAGCACAAGATTGACAACGGAATGACTCTGGAATGGCGATAACCTACCCAACGATTGTCCTTACGATCGGGATGAATACACCAATCTATGTAC
This sequence comes from Artomyces pyxidatus, assembly GCA_022160305.1. Classification (NCBI taxonomy): domain Eukaryota; kingdom Fungi; phylum Basidiomycota; class Agaricomycetes; order Russulales; family Auriscalpiaceae; genus Artomyces; species Artomyces pyxidatus. Next base: position 20,515 of record MU277337.1, on the reverse strand, counting down.
CTTTCGTCCAATGTGTCGAGACGCTGCCCCGCGTACTTGCCGAAATCTACCAAGAAGGCTGCGGGAGAGTCTTCATCGGAGTCCTCATCGGGTTCTGACGACATATTGGCGACGACTTCTCTGGAGGTTTAAAAGTATGGAAACACTGACTCGAATGTAGAAAACGGGGATGAAACTACCAAAGTGAAGTGCGGCCGCCTCGGAAGTGCTACACTGCTAGGGTCCTGGAGGCAGGGAACCATCGGAAATGTTGGCAGGCAGAATCCGCCGAGGGCCAACTTGATTCCCGGAGGTAACTCCAATGAAAGTCCGATGGCCAACAAGGTCGCTGGCTAACACCAAGTCACTTTATGGATCCCACAGGCGACGAGCTGGAGCGTAGAGTCGTCGATGGTATTCAGTGGTCAACGCGCTGGGATCGGAACTCGAGCGCGCTTAGTGCTTGCTTGACTTCTTCGACCTCTCCTGAGTGCGTGCTGAGTTCAGGGACACGTAACACTTCAATCCGTTGCATTATTGTAAACAGAATCTCGGTTCACTACTTAGGATACAGTTTTGTGAGGTATCTAGTGGCTCAGCGCTCATGCCGTGCGCACGCGTTTTGAATAACGAGACGGCGGGGAGTATCCCCCGATGATGGTCTTCCAAATAGTCTTGTCCAAGTCTTCCCGTGAGTCATAATAACCTTCGACCTCTTGAGTAGCTGGTCCACTGCTACCAGACGCAGCTCGTTGATCTGGCAAGAGTTCCGGGGCGAGCGTCTATGTTAGCGCCTGCGGTCGCTCACACGATGCCGAGGCTCTTCACTCACCATCAACAGTGGCGACGTCGTCCCGCACTTGCCCATGCTCTCTCTTTCTTTCCTTTTCATTCTTCCTATTGCTGTTTTGGTCTGTGTTGTCGGGTACGCGAGCGAGGGATAATAGTTCAAAGGAGCAGCTTTGTGAGTTGACAGCGCTATTGATTCCGAGGAGCAGACTTACTGAACGGTTCAGCCTCTTCCCTGCCAGATTCTTGAATCAGAGGCTTCTCGTCTCCATATCCGAGGTGGTCTTTTGATGACAGCGGGTTCGCCGGGTCGTCGAACAATTCCCCCACATCACCATCACTCCGTTCGACACCATCGCCGTCCGACCCGTATGTGCGCCAATCTGGGTACTGCGAGTTGTACTCTTCTCTTTCCGGAATGTCTCCTCCGAGGTGTTCAATGAATGCCAGGAGTTCTTCGCAGTATTCACGTTCCTGCATATATTTTGAGTGCCAATATCCTGATGTTCTCCGTGCCGCCACGTTGTCACGGAGTTCATTGAGATACTTGGCCTCGTATTCCTTGACTTCTTCACGCAGCAGTTTGAGCTCGTGTGTCATCGAGGCGATATCAGCGATCCTCTCGTCGCGGCGTTCACATTCGTCGCAGGGTGCTTTCTCAGCTTTCCCGTGAACTGTTGTCGCTGGCAAGTGGCACTAATGCACATACCTTTGACACCTGCCACTGGGCCCGCGTCCCTCTCGGCTATGAGAGCCTCAAGATATTGAGTATCTGTTGTTTGTGAGTCGAGGGCTCCTCCGTGTGTGAAATTCCTGGAGTCTGTTTCTGTATCCAACATTTTGACACTAGCTACTGATTACTCACCGTGCTATCGCAGCAGACCCATTACTCTGCGCCGCTCGCGTGAGTCGAGGAAGCCTTGGATCACGATCGGAGGAAAGGCTGGGCCAAGTCTGCGAAGGTTCGAAGTCGTCGTCCGATTGCATGGATGTAAAGGGGGTGATGCTCCAAACGGTGCTGCAGCTGTCACGCGTTTTGTGCTTTGACCAGAGTCACGGCGGTGGCCGCGTTCTCCAGCCTGCCAGCCCCTGTGATTTCCGCTCGCTCATTCTGACTTCTGATTTCTTCATACCGCCCCACAGTCAATTATGTTCCGTGACGTGCTCTCGCGCATGAGGAATGGGAGGCACAAAGTTTTGCCTGCGCTGCAGAATCCACGCTGTGAGTGCTTCGTGCTCTTACCTGTTGACTTGGTATTCAATCATGTCAGTTTTCACCGAAAATGCGCGGGGAGCATATCGCTGCGAACTGTGCCCCAGCCCGCAGCCATTCATGCCTATCAGCGTTGCTGTCCGCCACGAAGACACTGCAGCTCACGTTGTGGAAGTACGGAATCGCGATCAAGTGGACAACCTGTCCAGTCCCTTTCAACCTCGCACATCGGCACAGCACGCAGAGCTTGAAGACACGGATGGCTTCCTGCTGTCAGCAGACTGTATGCAGTCATCCCCCCTAGCAGGTCGCAACAAGCAACGGCGCAGAACCGAACACTATCCTGAACTGGGAGACGAAGATGTCATTCAGGACTCGCTCGCTGGTGCTGCAACGGAGGTGTTCCGTCCTGCAATCCATGGGCCTGCTCTACCGGGCGACGACGACGACCAAATCTACGATGACTGGGGTGGTGCTCTTGCACATTCCAAGCCTGAAGATCCCGGGTCAGATGTCGAAGGGGAGAATTTGTGGATGGAAGAAGGTTCTGTCTACGAGTTCCCCGAGACACAGCCCGGGTTCTACACTTGCGCAGATGATGTTCCTCTCTGCCATCCCGCACCGCTAACAAAGGGCCTCGCTTCGGGTTTGAATCCCTCGACCCAGTCCCACTCCATTGCCGAGGCTCAGGACATAGATCGTGAGCTGCACGCCGAGGCCGCGTGTCCTCACGATCATGAACGTACGCAGGTCATCTGTTGAATAAACTGCTTGTCATTGATTCCCTTTTTTCATTATTCAGGCAATGCGCCTGATGTTAGCTCGGGCCTTTCCGACGATGCTGACTGGTCTCCATGGCCAAACCGCGAGGTATTTCCTTCAACTTACCGACTTGAACAAGAGAATTGACAGTCAGTGTGCACCCACAGGTATGCATGCTCGATGCCATGGGAGCATTCCCTCGAGCACTGTTCTCTGAAGCCGAGTTGCGCGCGATCCGTTGGTTTGCGGTCAAGAACGGGCACTCGCAAATTCCAACGGTCAGTCAAGTGAAACAAGTCCGTCCCACAATCCTTCAAACGGCTGGGCTCAACACGACCACGTATACTGGAAGACAGGGGAACGTGCATGCTGTGAACGACTGGCGCCAGATCATTGCCCATGTAAGTGTGCATTCCGTGGACACTGAAGCTGGTTGACTTAACCCAGAAATCCAAGGAGCTTGCCAACCCTATGGTACGCCGGCATATGCGCTTCCTCGCCGAAGACAGCGGTGTGAAACTAGAAGAAGCCCGGCAGGCGCAGCGCTGGCTCTCCGAAGTCGACGGAAATCTCGCGGGGCCTATGGCACGCACCAAACATGGCAAAGACTTCTTTGTATATGAACCAGCACTCGCTAATATAGATTGCCTCGGAACTACTGCCCCCGTCATGCCAACACGCTGGTTCACACGTGAAGGCAGAATATTTGCCCGAGTGCATCGACTTCGGTTGACGAAGGAGGGAGACAGTTATGTGATTGATGGACGTACATCGGAATGCTGCGACATTCCACTAGAAGCTTTTGTCCTCTCGGTGATAGAGCTTAACGAGCCCGAGCTCCAGCGGCGTTATCGGCTGCCGGCTCCCTCTAACATCAAAGGTATACCATGTTCCTGTTGAAAGAACTTTGTATTGGTGCTGATTGGTTGTCATAGGTGTTCTTCGAGATGACCTGCGGTTGTCTCTCGAGCCATGGACCGAACCAGTTATCAACAAATGGCGGCGTCTGGCCAATGGGCGCCGTGTTTGCTCCGTGCCCCTATGGTTCTATTGCGATGATACATCCGGGAATGCTTCGAAGAAATGGAACAAGCATGATTCGATTTTATTCACCCTGGCTGGCCTTCCTCGGAAACACGCGCAGTTGATGTACAATATCCATTTCGTTGCGACCTCGAATATAGCCTCGCCTCTCGAGCTGATGGAGCCTGTAGTTGAGCAACTGCGGTGCGTGTTCTTGGTATCCCTTCTTTTCAAACTTGACTTATCTCTCTATGTCTAATTAGCGAGGTCCGAGAGACCGGCATAGATGCCTGGGATTGCGAACATGAAGAAATGGTGCTTGCCATCCCTTGGGTGCTCGCATTCCAGGGCGACAATCCCATGGCGAGCGAGTTCGCATCTCACATTGGCATGCAAGGGAGGTGCTTCTGTCGGGTCTGTCATGCCGCGAAACTAGGAGGGGATAGCATGAGTGCCGCACCCATGGTGATGCCCGGAATCAATGATTTTGGTCCACTATCAGCACCTCTGCCAGACGGCACCACGAACAAGGGAACTGCGCCGCAACCTGTCAACACTGGATCATCCTCGTCAGCACTGCCGCCCGGAATTAGGGATCTGGGACTACCATCAGCGCCTCCGCCCGACGGCACCACGAACGAGGGAACTGTGCCGCAACCTGTCAACACTGGATCATCCTCAGTGACACAGCCGAACGCCGATCTGCCGGCTGCTTCTACCATAGCTGCGTCACATACAGATTCGGAACCAGTGGCTTCCCGAGAAGCCATGCTGCAAGAACAACTTGCTGCATTCATGCGAGTGAGTCTGTCGGCGCTGCAAGTTTATATTGTGTTCATCTTTTCTAGGCAGGTGATCCTCGCTCAAAGGAAGAGACACGCGCGGAGCTCCACAAGCAACTTGCGCGTGTTCTTGGAGGGGCCCCAAGCGCGGTTGAGGGTATGGCGACGGCGACAGGCTGCAAGGACAAGTACAGCCAACATTGGTTCGAGCAGTTGAAGATGGCTTGTAGCGAGATAAAGGATGAGCTACGAACCCGGCCTACGAAAGAAGGGATGACAGCCAACGAGGAGATCAAGGCGCACCTCAGTGCCCTTCGTGCAACGATGCCCAAAAATCTGTTCAACCCTGTGCTTGACATTCCAGGTGAGCAACACAGCGCAAGAGCGATTTGATGGAGTACTCATCTGCGGGCAGATTTCGACGCAAACCAAGATTCTCCAGTCGAAATTCTGCATGTTGTTTTGCTCGGTGTTGTCAAGTACTGGTGGCGAGATGCCGTGTCGAGGATCTCTTCCGGTGATAAAGAGAATCTCAAGGCGCGGATCAGTGGACTCGATGTCACTGGCCTGGGTATCCCGCAGCCACGCGGAAGCACGCTTGTTCAATATGCCAAGTCTCTCACCGGACAGGATTTTCGCGTCATCCTTCAGATAGCCCCATCCGTCTTACAGGGCCTGATCCCCGACACTCACTACGAGGCATGGTTGACGCTTTGTCGTCTTGCACCTTTGGTGTATCAGCCTCGGATCGTGAACCTGGATGAATACATGGTGACCATTATCTTGTTATTGCTTGGTGACGCACATCTAGAAAACTGATATCTGCTGTACAGGATCGTCTCGAGGATGCTATCAGTGACTTCCTTGCAGCTACAGCACTGTGGACAACACAATGGTTCAATAAACCTAAATTCCATCTCCTGGTCCATCTGCCCGAGCATATACGTCGGTTTGGCCCGGCTATCCTCTACGCCACAGAGGCTTTTGAATCCTATAATTTTGTCATACGGCTGCGCAGCATCAATTCAAACCGGCACACACCTAGCATAGACATTGCTAGAGCATTCAATCATCTGCACGCCGTGCGCCATCTCGTTAGTGGAGGGTACGTCTTCGATCATGACGACAATGGTCAAGTCATCTTTCCCCCGAGGCAAGCTGGTCTCGGAGTGCGTTCGCTTGCAGCCGACAAAGAGTTTATGGACTTCATGGGTATGAAGGCTATGGCAGATGATGAGGACGAGGCAGAGGAAGAAGGTGAGGAATCTTCCGTACCGCACTGCGTCTACAGCCAGCTGACCCAAAGAACAGCCGGAAATTTCACCCTCGTCACCGCCCCGATGAAGTCCGCCTGTGAACCTCGAGACACGCTCACCGCCGAGAAGCTTCCTGGAATATCCGGCCTGCCCAACAATGTTCTTCGGTGCCGGTCTGTGACCCTCCCAGATGGCGACCGCGCAGTGCTCAATGGGTACATTCTGTATGCACGCCGGAGCCAAGCCACTGCATCAGCAGTACGGCGCGTAGCTCGAGTGCGGGAGATGCTTGTGCGAGCATCAGACCACAAGGTCCTCGGTGTCCTTGCCCAAGAATGCATAGTAGGGGAAGTCGACCCGACGATGCCATATCGCCTCCCGCCAGTCACAGTCCTGGAAGATGTATACGATTTCTTAACGCTCGAAGTAAGCACCTTGCTATTTCCTGCAAGCAAATCAGCATTGAACTTCCTTCAATTGGTATAGGAAATTATCTGTGCTGTCAATACAATTCACAACTGCAGCCGGAATCACTGTGCAATCACTCGAACACGTATCGTGACCCAGGAACGGGTTGACACGGAGAAGAGAGCAGACGAAATGACGCACCGGAACGAGCCGCTAGACAGGCTGCTTAATCTCTCGCAGCTTCGGAACGCTATTCATCTTCAAGTGTTCCAGCCTCGTACACGCTATCCCAACCTTACGAAGGAGGCACTGTTGAAACGGGCGGTGAACCATCGATTCTCGTTAGATACACAAGCGATGCAGAAGAAAGCAGACACAGAGCAGAAGAAAGCGGACGCAGAGCAGAAAAAGGCCGCGCAAGCAGAGGCCAAGAAAACCAAAGCCAACAAACCTGCGTCGAAACGCAAGAAAGCCCCAGGTAAGAAAGGCCCAGGTGCCGCAGCCGAAGCCGAAACACCCGCTCGTGAAGATCGAGAACGTGCAACCAAGCGGCGGCGAATCAGCCCAGCATCTGTGGCACACCGTCAGGGATCCCATCTGCAACCTGGGCCTTCTGTAGCCCATTTGACACACGAGGTGCCCACACACACGACGCGTACCGAGGCGGATCGGCTCAATGCCATTGTATATGCCCAAGGCTTCCTCACCTTCAATGAACGGAGGCAGCTCCAGCAGGACCACCCATATCATCCACCAATCACTTCTCAGCCCCTCCCACCACTGCCTACTCCTCGAAACGAGGTCCCGCAAGTTGCTTTCCATCCTCCGTTACGACGCGGGGAGGACCTTGGCTTGAAGTGATGATCGGCATCCATAGTTGAATGTACACTTCTTGACAGAGCTGGTGGTGGGAGGCTGGCTGTCATGGGCGTGGATTATAAGAGTGGGTACGGTGAATGGCACCGCATGAGGAGGGTCGGCGTTGGTGACTCGTGTTGGGCTGAGAAGCGCCGGTGGGTGAGAACTTGCCACGAAGCGAGTTTCCTCTTCTGGGTTGATGTTGGATGTCTCTTCTCTCTTGTTCACTGCTCCGGTACATTTTTTACAATGTCCTCACTCTTGACAACCAGTATTCCATATTGTTATGGTTTCCCGCACCTCGCAGCTGTCCGAGTGACGATGTAGCGACCGTCAGAAAGCTTGAACTCAACTCGGCCAGTCGGTAACCTCACTGAACATACTGATTGCGCTGTCTCTCAGATTTTTTGGCTCTCAACCGGCACCTGAGATCACTCAAGAGCCATATTGGAAGCTGCGAGAGAGGCAGTCATGCATGGTACGTCGTTGTTGTGCCCCAACTCTGTAAAATTATGCAAATGAACTTATGACGCTCTCGAGTGACTTGCGCTGGCTGCGATAGCACGACAAGGTACGTCGTAACAAGTGGTTTAAGAATATTCACATTTCGAGCGGTGGGGAGTCTCAACAGTGTGCGAACGCGGTGCGGCTGCGTTGCGCTTGCCGCTGAAGTCACGCGGACAGTGTTTGACTTTTTCAGGAGCGCTGTTGCTGTTGCCGCCCCGCAACTTCAACAACCATGAATCCTCTTCAACCTCCTCAGCACGCTCACATGGCCCAGACTCAGCCTGTGAGACGTACACCGTCCATTAGCATTGCTCGGACAGCTGCTCAGCCATATCAGAGCATGTCGGCCACTCCAGCGGCTGCCCGAACGCCGCTCCCAAGACTCAGCAGCTCCCGGACAGATGCTACTCAACGACGCAGTTTGTCAGTTGTCGACAATCCACGATACGGTTCGCCAATGTCTCCCGACACCAGCTTTGATGACTCGGCAACCGACCAGCGCCACCAATCGGAAGGTTTCCCTGTTCAAGTCGGCATCGACGCCGACTACCCTGCTTATATCCCTCCTTCAAGCTTCAACACCACAGACATCCCTGGTCTGCACTCGGAAATCAGCACCCTCGAGTTTGTAGACTCCACTGCGACAAACTACAACCTCGACCCGGATCAACGTGTTTTGGCTCATCAGTACAATGAAGTGAGTCGTAAAAAGTTCCTCTGCTTGCAGGACCAGTCTAACTGTCTCACCAGCTCGCTACGGCGGACAAGCTCATGCTGAGCTTCATCCGGTCCATCGCTCAGAGCAGTGTCGATGCTGCTGTCGACCGCAAACTGGCAACAATCACGGAAACCCTCGCCACCATCAAGGAGCTGTGTCAGCAAGCTTGGACTCTTACAAAAGTCCAAGTGGTACGTGTCTCAACTGTCCCCTCGACACCATGGATTCTTTCGTTGACCAGAAGCTGCAGAAACTCCTCAAAATCCTGGTCCGCCACTACCTCATCAAGCCGATGCGTACGTACAGCGCGGTGGCCAAAGTCGTCAGCGTGCGTTCGAAAATCTGCTCATACGGCTTCAAAGTACTAACTGTGTTTTCGGCAGCTCCACCTTACGACGAAGGCGCCGGAATATCGTCTGACACTGTACACAACGGATCAAACTGTGCGGCAGGCAGTGGACGATGCTGTGGTGGATCACGTCACTAATGCGAGAAGCACGCTACGCAAGGAAGTAAGTTTCAAGTGACAGCATCGGGTCCTGAGAAGGTCAGACTGATGTTTGCAGGTGTTCAAGGCAACCCAAAACAAGACATCACTCGTCGTGTTTGCGCGTGACATTGTCGATGCCTTCCATGCACCGAGCATCCCTCAAATCATCCCGCAAAACATTATGGCTCATATCGCTCTCATGGTATGGGAATATATCACTTCTATGCGTCCCTACTGAATCTGAGTCATTAGCGCGACGTGGCTGCACCTCTCGCCAAGACCCATGCGCAGCGTCAGGCGAGCTCGACGTCCGGCCAACGGGGCGGTGACACGGGCTTCTGGACTGCTTTGGAAGACAGACTGGAAGATCTGTACGCAAAATTAGGAAAAGATAGGACCGCCGAGGCATGGCTTCAGTACGTTCAATTGATATGGAAACACACCGAAGAGTCACTGACCTGTGTTAGATGGGAGGTAGACATCATCGCGAAGGATAAGAAACTGTATGCACGCCCGCGCAAGGCCAAGAAGGCCATCGACCGTGAAGAGCTTGACGGAATGCTCTCCATTGAGTCCGAGTCGTCTGAGGCCTCCGGGTCATCGCACATGCAAGAGGCCCAGGTGCACGAAGCCGTGACCGAGCAACAGTCCGATGCAGGTGACCAAAGCTCATCAGTGGCGGAGAGCACCGGGCCCTCTCAGGGCAACGCGGGGGATGAAGATGCAAGCGGGTTGAGCATTGAGAGCCTCGGGAATGTAGCAGCTAGTTTGGGGTAGTTCAAATACCTAATCACCGTTGTTACACCTCAACAAACAATGTTATGACATGCCATTGAAGTCGCTCAGTGGCCATGAGTGAATCATTTTGCACGACGGCCGAACAGCATTGAAAATCAATGCGGCGAGCCGCACGACGGCAGGGCAGACCGCATCTGATGAGGTCATGACCCATTGATTGTCGCCCAGCGGTTCACGCGTTGGATCCCAGAGCCCAGACCTCAGGTTTCCAACGGTGTTGTTGGTCATCGTATTTCCAATGGATGTTCCACCGAAACCCAGCCGCCTCTGATGCCATTGGATCCCTGCCTCTAGGACCCTAGCAGTGTAGCAGAAACTAAGAGAAATGCCGCTCGGGCCGACGACGCGCCAGCACGAGGAAATTCTCACGATCCATAAAGTAGCCGAAGGGCCGGGATACCCGCCGCCGCTACTCGGCTAGTATACTACGGTAAGGTAGGCGACGTTCATATACGACCACTTGTGACGTCCTGGTGACCATCTGTGACATTGTGTGATGTGTTACAAATAACCCTATTTAGGTAACCAGAATAAATCATATTAATTCGATAATTGCCTATCTTACGCAGCCCTGTGCTCAGAAAACAAGTCTTAGTCCCGTGTGATTCCCTTCTCCTCCAACTGATCCAAAATTGTATCAGGCAGAACCCGGTGCCCATGATATTTTTTTGTCGCCCAAGCTGCCTGCTTGCCGCTCAGCCCTCGTCTATAGGCATCTTCGAAGCGATGAGTACGTGTTGAGAAGCTGTTCAGCAAGAGTTCAGTGTCATCTCTGACAAACAAAGTTTGACATACCGGCGTATCTGGAGCAAGGGTACGGAGTCAAGTGCCTTCAATGCATTTGTCTCCAGATCAGCTTCTTTGGCTGATGGAGGGTATTCCCGGTAGACGCGCTTCGCCGCACCCCAGCATTGTTCGATGGGATTGAGCTCACAGTGAAACTTCGGCAAGAATATCACCTCATATCCTCGAGCATGACAATGATTCTCGAGAATAGATGGGACATTGACAAAGTCAGGCTGATTGAACAAGAGCCGGCGGCAGCAACACGGCTTCGCAGGGTCCCAAACTTCCGGACATTTGAACTTGTTGCACTGTGCGCGCAACTTCTCCATCTGGGCTTTGGGAAAACCGCGCTCAACCAGGATCTGCAACATGCCTTTGAAGACGCCAGCCTGCTCGTGTCCCTCAGGAAAATAGAGAGATTGCGGCTCTCCGTTTGGAAGCGTGCCGTCACCCATCCGTATTTTCTCCTTCAGGAGCTTCCCATCGGGTCCGTATATGGGTTTCCCATCCTCGCCCGTCACCGTACGCATAACCCCGAACCAGGGCTTGTCATCCGCGGTAGGCTTCTTCGACATGTAGCGAGCGGACAGCGCATCGTCTGGGCACTTCTTGTGGATCGTGGCATTGTCGTAGATAAGGCGGTGGCGTTCCCCTGGACGGTGCTTGTCCAGGATATCCATGGCAGTGTCTGCATGCGCCACGATATCTTCATTGTACCAATATCCCTCCCGGTTCTTCCCCGACCGGAAGATAACTCGCGCTGACTCGTCTCCGTCAGGTGAACGGAGCCAACCGTAGTCTGCCGAAACAAAGTCGGCAACCATCAAGGTGACTCCTTCCGTCTTCGCTCGAGGTATAGGCTTTTCATCCTTGTGCACCCAGCGCAGCTCCCGACGATCGTTCGCAGAGAAGTGTGTCTCATCGTGGAACCAGTCTACGACGATCTCACCCTCTGGAAGTATTTTCAGGGTGCCATCTCTCTCCCATATCCGCGACCGACCATTCCTTTCTGCCATCTTTGGAAGATAGGTGCCGTCCCGGTAGATTTGGACATCCTCGCGTTCATGGCCGTCAACATACTGGCCTTTTGGTGTGACCTTCCAGCGGTAGCCCAGCTCATGCATCCATCGTTGGGCCGTTCTGATATTGATGGCGCGGCTGATTTTGTAGCGGGCGCGCACCGTGGGCTTGTTTACGAAATCGACGATGTCATGGGCAGCGACATATTTACCGACAGCTTGCAGGTGAAGACGCAGCTTATCTGCAAAGTCGTTGTTATCGAGAAGGGATGTGTTCCACCAGCCGTAGGGGTTCCGAGGGAGGTTCTGTGGGTTGTCGAGGAACGCACGAGTCCATGCTCGAAGCCGTTTTGCAGTGTGGGAAGACTTTCCGTGCAGGTGCGCAATTCGTAGTGATGCCTCGATCCAGCCAGCGGTTGTACCCTCTGACAAATTTGTGTTTGCAGAGGGTGTGGTATACAGGCGCAAGAGCAACTCCATCTGCATCAAGCGAGTGCGGAGCATGTCATCACCAGTAAACGGCTTGTGACCGGGACCTTTGTCCCTCGGCGGCCGTAGGATTTTCCCCAATTCTTTGAGAGCAGCAAGGCAGCGAGTGGTGTCGGGGGCGGGAATGAAAGGCTTCAGGTTTGCAGGTGCGTGGGGAGAATGTCCAGTCACCTCTGATTCACTGATTGGCGACGACGACAGCATATGCTCATCAGTCTCCATAGTCATGCTGGCAGCATCAAGCTCGTCTTCTTCAGCCTGAAGAGCATCGTCACCAGTTTCCTCGCCCCATCGATATGCATCTGCCACACGTGCAAAACACGCGGCGACAGTCAACCACGAACCCACGATCCCGGCTTCCTTGTCGAGCACATTCACCACAGGCTCCAGCTCCAAGATCGTGAACACCTCTCGTCCCGTGCGGTCCTCTATCCATGTGGCTGCCATCCCGAACGCCGTCGCCGCGGTCTCGAAGGCCAGCACTGCGCTCTTCCCGAAGGCGGTATCCTGGAAGGACCAGGCAGCTGTATTAAACAGCTTCTCCACATCCCGTAACGCGAGAGCACGCTCGTCCAGTTGCCAAGTCCGAGTCCCAACACACAAGTCGAAGAGCAGAGCAGCACCACTGTTGAAAGCAGCGGCTGCATTCTTGAAGGCACGTGGCACAAACACCGGTGCACTTATTGTGTCTTCATAAACCTCGGCAGCATTTGCAAACGCAGTATGCGCGTTCTGGAGCCTCTCGACCATCTCGTGGAGAGCTGGTAAGTCGTCCATCTCGTCTTGATGACCCGATTCGGAGCTTGCGACACCACGGGTAATCCCCGTGATGACTGGTGCATGGTCTAGGTCAAACGCATCTGCCGCGCAATCAAATGCGTCCATACTCGCATTCCATGCGGCGTCTTCGGAGCTGCTCCTCGGAAAGTCCCATTCATCGGCCAGGCCTATCGCCATGTCCGATTTTGCCATGCCACGGTCATGATCGAGGGAACTGGTGTCCGACTCGGCGCTGTTGACCTCATCGACCTCCATACCCAATGCAGACAGACCGTGTCGGTCAATGGCGGCCTCTGCTGCTTCCTGTGCTGCAAAGAACATGGCCGCCTCGTAGAACGAATGCGTGTCCGAAGCCACGCTCATCACATCGGATTCGGAACTGTCGGTGTTGGCAAGACCGAATAGATGATAACGAGGAGTGCCGGGATCGCTCCCGAGCCCTCGGTCCGACTCGGAGTCACCGGCAGTAGCTTGCTGCGAGGCGCGAGAACTGTCTTCGAAGTTCTCGGAGGCAGCAGAGTGTCCAGAGGTAGGGGCAGCCGGGGCACCTGGTGATTCCGGGTCGGAGTAATTCTCATATTCACCAGAGTCTTCAGGTGGAATCTGTACTGCCAGGTGAGCTTCGTGACATCTCGGAAGGGGACATACTGACATTTTCTTTCCCCTTCCGTATCAATCGCATTGCCCGAGACCCCACATCCAACTTCCGCTTGGCCCATATGCCGAGATTTTGAAGGCTTGAAAGGGAGCGGGTGCGCTTGTTGCCCATCACACTGACATGGATTTTGGAGAGTATTGAAGACGAGAGATGGGGACACGACGGCGACGCGACGCAGCGGAGAGGACTTATTGGACATTTCAAATTCCCGTTGATCCGTCTAGTTATACGCCGTCTTGTAAAACTCGTTGAATTCAAGCTTCATGCAACACATTTTAAATAATCAGAAACCTGAGAAAATTCAACAACGGTATCTAGAGTAGTTCTCAGGTTTCCGATTTCTGAGAAATGTCTTCTACATGTCGGAATTCAACGACTTTGCCTCCCTCCCGCCAAGTGTGACATTTGAGAGCACGTGATGTGGTCGCATATGAACGTCGCCTACCTTAATACTTATATGAAGAGATCACGGAAGGACTCGAGTATGGATCCCAAGGTAGCTAGAAGAGAACCGAAGCACGTCCAAAAAAACATAGAGCGGGCCCGAGAAGTGTTGTCGAGCTGTTTTCAGGCGCATCATCGTCTGTGTCCGTAGTTCGGGATGTGTGATGCGAAGGGCCCGTCGAGGTATTGTATTCTGCTCGAACAGCATCGTCACCCAGATCGCTGTCTGAGCACTATGGTGATTCAGATTAGGCCTCGACCGACCGACCGTCGATGTCAAGAACTCTCCTTGTCATAGCGGTCAGCCACCGCGATTTGATCTACCTGGCCGGAAATCGCCTTCCTGAACTCCTTGAGCTTGTCGAAACGAAAGTCCTGGTGCTATGGTGATGTGCTTCTAGATACTCGGGTTCTGAAGGCTGGAACTTAGACAATAAGCATTGTCGGTCTCAGGCCTTTTAGAGGGGCCTCTAGTAGCGCTGATAAGTCTGCCTGCTCGCAGCGAGCTTTGCTGCCGGAAGATGATGTATTTCGTCAATTTCACATCAATTTGAATATGTTCTCACATCAAACACATCCGACAGCGGTGCAACGAAGACAAGTTACTGTTACAGGAACGCATTATTGCAGCAAGATGTTTGGACAACTTTTCATCGACTAATCTGCTAGCCCGATGCAGCTCGCGAAGTGGACATTAGCGCACGTTGGAGCAGCCACAGGGCCGTCCATATTTCCCTGTTTCGCTTCCATTCAGAATGACGGTAGAGAGATAGATAGAACGAACGCACATGAAGGAACCCAAATTTTCGTGTATATCAGCACCACAAGAGCGATTCCGAGCTTTCCACTTCTGCAGGTGGAAGGGTTGTGCGCGAGACTCGCCGACAGCGTCTCTTCCAGCGACCGTTTCATCACATTTCCACCAA
>MU277336.1:1622-17960 GCA_022160305.1 Artomyces pyxidatus | reverse complement strand
GGCGTTTAGGACAAATGAGGAAAAGATGAAGGAACGCACTGTGGAACCTTCCTTCGAATGGCTGTCGAGAAATAGGCTCGGTGATCCTTTGAGGCTGGGTTAGTTGGAATTGTTCAACCTTGCAGATCCCGCAGGGGGGTGCAGCGTAAAAGCTGATTAGATTCGACGAGCTACTCTAAGACAATGGAGGCCATGACGGGACAGTAACCTCGTGGATGTTGAATCCACGACACGCGAAAACATCAAGTTGAATCGATGTCCGCTTCACAACACAAAAGCAAAAAACTACGAAAGATATTTCAGCCCATGACTCATAAATGAAAACCATACGGCAGCAGTGCATGTAGACCATAACAAGTAATCCGGACGACGATATTCCATGACGGGGGCAGTGGAGAAGTCAGCACCTTTAGGCTGGCTACTTTCGGGCTCTACATACGAAGAAGAGTTAGTCGGCTACACTGCGAAAGGAAGAGAGCAACCTACCGCTTGGTTCGCTTCGAGGGACCGGGTTCCGGGTCATCACCTCTGCGTTTCCTCGAAGATGCCGCCTTGCGAGAGTAGGTCTTGATTCTTGCGGTAGACGATTGAGTCGTCGACGTGCTTGAGCCAACCTGGGCAACATCCTGCTGCGACCTCTTCGACTTCTCCATCTGCTTTGCGCAATACTCGAGCACCTTGCGCAAAGTCCACGCAACATCCTCAGATGCCTCCATCCACTCCTGCAGTGCAACGTTGTACTCGTCATCGTTAAGCCCGTTGATCGCATGTCGCCACCAGGCCAGAGAAACCAGGAACTGCACAGTCCCCTTAGGTCCGGGACTGTACAGATAATCCCACTCCACCTTCCCAGTATTTCTCAGCGGCCGGCGCACAGGAGGATCGGAAATACCGCGTTCATCGGGTTGGTTAAGGTTCCACCACCACCACTAGCTATTGGTGAACTCTTCGAGGCTTTCGATGCCCATCGTAAGGTACGGACGGCCATTGATCAGCCATTCAGCGACCGCCTCTGGCTGGCGATTGTTCGAGACGGCCATGGCAGCTCCCTATACAACATCTAGTTAGTGTGGAGAGAATGTTGGAAGCATGACCGTTGCGCACCTCGTACGTGTTCGCCAAGGCGTTGATCAACAAGAGACTCGCGATGGAGTCAGTCCACTGAAGACCCCATTCTTCTCCATTCCGAGTGAGGTACTTGAATGCAGCAGAAAGGAATGGCTTCCAATGCTTCCGAGTGTCGGCGGCAACAGCTAAAAGATCCTCGTGGTTACGGTACTCGAACTCCATCGATGGAGTTGTAGCTCCGGCGTTCGAAGCCACGGGAGTAGCAGGGGGTGACGTCGCAGCCTTATTGACCAAGAGCGCCGCCGACATTGAGGTGTTAGACAGCGTCCGCGAAGGCTTTTCAGGTACGACCACCGCCATCTTGCCCTTCATCTTCATCCGTGTCGACAGCGGATCAGAGCCTCTTGCGTTGACCGAGAGCGTTGCCGACATTGAAGTATTCGACAACATCCCCGAGGACGTTTCGGACACGGCCACCGCTACCTTGCCCTTCATCTTCATCCGCGCCGACAGCCGATCAGAGCCTCTGGCGTTGGCGCCGTCTTGCGACTCGCGAGATGCTTTGCGCTGAGTGGACGATGGTTGTGTAACTGGCGAGATCGGGAGAGGCTCAGAACTTCGATCACTGCTTTGAACAACAATCGGCGACGCGCGCGCGCGATAGTCTCGCGCCGATGCCGATGGAGGGGTTGGAAGGATCTGAACAGAGTCTGAGCTTCCGTCGCTGATGACAATGGGCGAGGAAGCCATGCTATGGCCTTGACGGACCGCCTGGGAGTACGTTGGGGGCTCCACACTAGCCGATCCAGCCGCTTCGAGGCGTTCCCTAGCTCGCCTTGAGATGGAGGGAGACCAAGGCGTTGAGGCAGCTTCGAGGGGGTCATCCCACACTGGTTCGTCCTCCCACTCAGAAACTTCATCCTCTTGAGATGGCACAGGCTCCACCAAAGAGGGAGGCCGGGTACGTGCGGCGCCCTCCCGGCGATCAGGCAAGAACGGCGAAATATTCGGTGCCCGGACAGTTTGTTCCCGAGACTTCCGGCCCTCCGAGTTTGCCTGCGCGAGCATAGCCGCCGCACCGTTCAGCCCACGAGCCAACACACGCGAAAGCGGCGTGATGTTTCCGGTTGAGAGGCCGCGCTGACTTGCAGGAGTGGTTGGCGTTGTGGACATGGCGGGGTTCACATGGTTGAGAGTAGCGGGCGAAGATGTTGGGAGAAACAGGGGTTCAGCAAATTTGACGCGGGCTGGGGTCTTTGGGTACGCAGGACTACCAAGATCATGCTCGGCCATGACGACGTCATGGTCGATGATCTCGGTGTCGGCAGGCGAGACGGCGTCTTCAGGGTGGTCAAAATTGGCTGGCGTGTTGAAAGCAGGGAGGGCGGGGATCTGGAGCTTTGGGACGTTGAACTGCTTGAGGACAGAGCGCGGGAGCGGCGTTACTGGGGTGGCGGGCGTCTTTGAAGCAGTACCAGTGCCCACAGTGGGCAAGGAGGGAGTGGCGAGTGCTGAGTTCACAGCTGGCGCGCCAGATGCCGAGCGGCGTACAGGCGTTTCGGACAGCGAGCGAGAGTGTACCGTAGACGAAGCACGCAGAACCTGGCGAAGCATATCTTGTGCAGTAGGTGCGGCAGATGCTGCACGTACACCGTGCATCGTGACAGGACTGGGCGTGGTAGACGTTGGAGGAGCGGTCGCGTCTGAATCCAGGCATTGCACGCCATCCTCCAACATGGATGATGACGCCGTGCTGGACGGCCCTGCCTCATCGGCGTCCGTCTGAAATGAACCGATGTCTGGGGACCAGATACGCGTGGCACAAAGCTCGGGTGCTGAGATACAACGCTGACTTGAGAGACAATCACGAATGCACGGGCATAGTGGACTTACGACACACAGCCTCTGCATACGCGATCATCGACCTCTGCGCCGCCTGCCAACCTTTCGGATCTCCATTGGGCCACGTCTTTGCGTTCTTCGATACACCAATGGCGGAATGTAAACTGAGCCAACGTGAGCTCGCATCGTAGAAACAACAGATAGAGATTGGACGCACCTCCGAAGTCCAATCTGACCCTGCTCCTCCGGTATCGGGCCTGCGACCATAATCGAAACCGGCATACCCATGTGGATGGACAGGGCATCCGTCAGGAGGGAGAGGTACTCGCATCCTCGCGTCAGAGCCCTAAATAAGCGGATCAGAACACTGATTGGCAAGTCAAGCGTCTGAAAAACTGACCAGTAGTGTTCTTCCGCGGTTTGCGGTGTAGAACGAAACGCCTTGTCGTAGGAGTCCTTGTCCTTCTGGTGCTTCTCGTTGACCAGGGCCTTGATTTCCTCGACCAGCTCTGGCGACGCGTTTTTGAACATCTCGCGGGCGATAGATCCTGCGAGCTTGATGTCCGTAAGCCCCTTCTTGTGGGTCGGCGGTCGTCCGAGAGCCTCCATCCGTTTGTTGTACTCCGGTTGGACGTCACTTGTCCACTTGTGGTTCATGAACACTTGCCAGGCCTGGGATCTGCGGACTTGCTTCGGCGCGATTCGGTGAATGAGCTTTTCCGCGAAGTTTCGGGCACCGTCCGAGCGTTCCGCCAGGAGTTTCTGGCAGTGATAGCGGTAGAACTGGCCGATGCGCTAGAAGATGCGTGAGTGAGCTGTAGCACACGCTGAGAACACGCGGGACGTACCCTGTGCAAGAACATGTAATCATCCGCACGGTCGCCAGCGATCTTCAGATCTTCCTCGGTCAGCGCCGTGCCGTCGTCCTCAAGTTCTTCGTCCTCGGCATCTTGATCCGGTGTCTCAGGCTCTGGCGAGCCTCCAGGCGTATTGTCCGGTGAGCCGATAGGGGAAGGGGTGGGAGACGTTATGTATGTCCCGTTTAGGGAGATGAGGTTCCAGCGCTCGTAGAAGTCGTGAGTCGTCCTGGCATAGAAGACGCCGCGCGCTACGCCACGCTTTGTACGAGCCCATTCGTCGGAACGACTGAGAAGAAATTCGATTTGCTCCGGGGTGGCCCAGTATTTTCTGCCACGCGCAACAAGAGTGTCGGGTGATTTTGTGCGCGGCATAAAGGAGAAGAATAAAATGTCAAAGGTGGGTAGGAGGTGCCAACAAGGCTCGTTCGATAGGTTTTAGTAGCTCGCGGACCAGGCAATTCAGACGGCGCTTCAATTCAATTCCGGCCGACAGGCGAAGATCACATGACTACTCCCCAAGCCTCCGCCAGCGCCAGAGCCATCTGCGCCTCCCAGTACGTGTCGTAGCCTTTGAACCAACCCTCGGAAACACTATCTACTTGGTTCAGAACGTCCTCCCTGTAGTAAGGTTGCAAATTTATGAGGAAGTCTGTCGTCAAAAGATTAGAAACATACCAGTCGTTGTAAATCCCGGGCTCGCCTCCTTTGAATACAACATACGCAGCCTTTCGAACACGCTCCATCCCAACGATATCGCACGGAATACCTCCCTGTGCATCGAGAGAGGTGCCGACGGCGATTCCCGAATCGAAAGCAGGAGGCTCCACGATCGTCGGCGGTTGGCGCGGCATTGAGCCTGGAAAAGCAGACTTGGATTCAACAACTCGAGCAGATCCAGTGCTGAACGAGAATTGGAAGTCGAGTTCTGCGTCCTTTCGTGTCATATGGATCCGAAGAACGGCCTCTGGCAGACACACTGTAGCACAGACGACACGGCGCCTTGAGGCGTTCAAAGTCAACGAAATGTGCAGCGGAAAGTACGTCGAGCCCAAGGCTTACCAGTCATCAAACACCCCGATCTCTCGACCCACGATGACAGAAAAGACTAGAGAGCCGGAGGTCTCCGCTGTCATACCTTCAGCACGCGTGTACCTACAACGTTGAACGAGTTACTATCGGACGGTACGTACACTCAGATTGCACCCCGGCAGACTCTACGAGGGATGGTATTTCACCCTTGTCCATGCTGGGAATGAGAGCAAGGGATCTGGAAAGCGGATTGTTGAAGCGTCAGATGTGGGCGACGTAGTTGGTCGTAGTTACGGGGAACTAGAAAGATCCTAAAGCACATCAGCGCACCTTGCGAGTTTATAAACTCTTTGACGCGTGTACACCTCGAGGCCGATGACATGTAACGATAAGCTTGATTGTATAGTAAGAACCAAAGACGCACCTTTGTACTCCGAGAACGGAAGCTCAGAGGTTGAAGTCAGATGCCGATCTGACCTGATATTCGCTCCCGCACAAAGAGCGATCGCCCGGGCCGCTTAAGGGCACAAAGGCCGAATGGAGTAGTACACCTGAACAAAAGCGTGAGTTGACAGTCAGCCATAGAACAGTACGTTGACGCCAGCCTTGCTTCCGATTTATAGAGCTGTAGATTGCCGCTGTGTTGCACGGGTCAACGGCGCATGCAGGGTGCGACCTCGACTCAGCAGCCGGACGCGCCTGAGCGGGCGCCAAACCACCGTTCGGCTCAGCGTCCTGCGGCTTGCCGCCACCAGGACGCGTCGGCCTATTCTTCACCACAACCTCCACCATCCTTCGCCGCTACGCCTCTGGTCACTCCCTTTATCCACATTCCTTTTCTTTCTTCCTCTCTCTTCCTATTTATTGTGGTGAGTCTCACGTTTTATTCTGTTTTACCCGCTCTGGCGGCCTCTCTCCACATCTATATATTCGTCTGGCGAGATGTGCTGGCAGAATGTGGTTGAGTAGGGGCCTCTCTGGCCACGCCGCCACCGTTCTACCACCGTACACACATCTCAACAGATCTTCGTCTTACATGATCGTTTTTTCCACTCTTCATTATGCTGCAGGTTGGCCGGATTGGCGTGTCTGTAGGGGCCTCTCTGGCCACGCGTCACCGTTAATCTGGCCACCTTGCTTGCCTTCACAAACTCTTCATCTTCTTGACTGTAGGGGCCTCTCTGGCCACGCGTCATAAACACTCTTTTCCCTTTTTTCCTCCTAATCGTTTGCTCATGTCTACGGTATGTTGAATTTGACTAACGCGACGTATTCTGTTTAGCCCTTGGCGCATCAGTGCCAGTATATTTATTCAGTATGAGTCTACCGGGTCGTCGAGTATGTACCATTTAAATCTCCTCTCTTCTCAGCTTTTGACTCAAAATTGGACGCCAGACTCGCTCGCAGCGGGAGTTTTCCCCGTACGCCATCATCGACGTCGCTTCAGACTTCAATTTGGAAGAGCAGCTTATTGCAGCCTTTCGTGCTGAAGCTGCTGATGAGATTGATGGGCTTCCTGCACCGCCGGACACCGACGACAACCTCGAAGATGAAGAAACCGATGCCGCCTTCACCGTCGACTACACCCCTCTCCTTTCCACTGACGACCTGGACTCTGAGTCTGAAGAGCCAAAGGCCAGGTCTCGCGGGGATGTCCGGCGCGACTACCTTCGACGTAAGCGTGAGAAGAAACGAGGCTCGGCCTCAAATGTTGCCAACGGTCTTCCCAAGTTGAAGGCGTCTTCGAAGGCACGGTACGGCACGCCGATGAACTTTATCCACGTCGAACTCGATGCATCGCTGCTTCGTGCTGCAGTTGGTGCCTATATTGGCCTTCGGCATGTTGCCCCAAAACGACGGTGGACGCTGAAGGAGCTTCTTTTGCTTGGGTTTCAGCTGATAGAATGGGACGGCAAGTTCGTCATTTCATTTGGGGCTCAGTGACGTCGTGATGCTGACGCTCTGTGTATAGAACGGCATATGTGATTGTTGATAAGTCAAATCGAATTATTGCAGTACTCGCCGGTGCGCCTGAGGGTGAGGATTGGTCCAAATGTATCGCCGGTGCCACCGCTGCATTCAAAGAGGCGCAGTCTACCCTCGTGTTCCCGCGTGGCTTACGTCGGCGTGGCAACTTCCCAACAATTTCTGTTGGCGTCTCGTTTGGAGGCGGCCAGGTGGT
The DNA here is from genome assembly GCA_022160305.1 of Artomyces pyxidatus. Lineage (NCBI taxonomy): Eukaryota > Fungi > Basidiomycota > Agaricomycetes > Russulales > Auriscalpiaceae > Artomyces > Artomyces pyxidatus. The sequence goes on along the minus strand of MU277336.1, from coordinate 10,979 downwards.
AACGGCCTCTACATTTTTGACTGTTCAATCCACCATCTGACATCCGTCTAGGAGCCTCAAAATCTTCGCCAAAACAAACGCAACGTCGAAACGTTAAACAAGCTGCTCGAAAACCGGTTTCTCCGAAGGCTCGCAGGTTTTGGTAGTAGTGTGTATTCGTTTCTTTGCGGTGTATCGGCGTTGCATATTGAGATATTTTAGGCGTCTTTGCACACATGGCTCCAAAGCTGTTTGTGCACTACTACGAATATCTCGACCCCCTTTTTCAGCGCAGCAAAAACCTCCTCCGGCCCTTTTCGAACAGCATTTTTCCTGCCGCAACATTTAACTTTGGCCCGCGGGTGGTCACCGACATGCACTACGACCATGGAAATGTACCGTACGGCTGGTGCTCCATCACCTCACTCGGCGATTTCAATCCGGATTTGGGTGGACACATATATCTTTGGGAGCTGAAGTTGGTCATCCGATTTCCACCTGGCGGCACCATGAACATCATGTCGAGTACAGTGCAGCACGGTAATATTCCTGTTCAGCCTGGTGAAACGCGATTTTCCTTCACTCAATTTTGCTCCGGCGGTATGTTTCGATGGGTGGATTATGGGTTTCGTACGGCTGTACGGTTTCTCAAGGAGGACCCGGTGGGTAAGGCGGAGCAGGATTCAAAGAGGAGGCTTAGGTGGCCGAGGTTCATTGAGTTGTTTTCGAAGGTTGAGGAGCTTAAGGACGACGTAGCATCTGTTTTTGTTTAATTTCCATTACCGGGCCTTCGCCTTCACTTATCTTAATAATCCATAATCATTTTCGAATTTGACGGATTTGGAATAATTTGTCAGCAACCGATTTTTGCTGGCCTTCGTCTCGGCTGCGCGTCTTCGTTCCACACCATGTCCAGCAAGACGAAACGAACGAGAGCCTCCGGATGGCACGAAGACACAGCTGGCGCCTCATCTCACATTCTATCGTCATCTCGAGACGGTCGACGCATTTTTTCTCATCAAGAAAAGCCTATCCCTCGACCACCGCCTGCTCCAGCCAACCTGTTGGACGCTCATGATCCCCCCTCCATCTCTCCTGAGACGTCCACCTACGACACCTACGACGACGTGGAACTTCCACAGACAAAGCGTCCTCGTAACGCAAATTCAGCAAGTACTTGTCTCAATTTGTCAGTATATCTTGCTGACTCTCCGCCCACAGGATACGCCTCTCATCACTTGGCTAGAGTTTCGTGACGAGTATTTGTCCCAATGCCTCTGGCTCGAAGGAAGGCGATCTCTCGAAGCCCAATGCTGTCGCCAGTGTAATATTGCCGACAGCGACCCGTGTTTTCGTTGTGATTCTTGCTTCGGTGGAGAGCTTCTCTGTAAAGGCTGTATGATTAAGCAGCACATACGTGCTCCTTTCCACATGATCAAGGTCTGTCAGTTGATATCTGGGGCCTCAATCTGCTATCTGACGCGGCCGATATTGTGCAGCGTTGGAATGGGAAATTTTTTGTTCGAGAAACACTCAGCGCCATCGGTCTCGAGGTACAGCTGGGCCATCCGGTTGGGGAGCCATGTCTATTACCTCGTCGAGGACACAAAAACTTCATCATTGTCGACGTCGACGGAATTCACCGTGCCACAGTCAACTTCTGCGGCTGTCGAGGAATCCCGCGTCGGCTGCAGATGCTCCAAGCTGAATGGTGGCCTGCAACGCCTCTTGATCCACAGACCGGCGCAACAATCGCCGTATTGCGTCTATTCCAGCGGCTCAAGCTTGAAAGTAAAATCACGGTATATGATTTCTGGAACACGCTGGTTGCGGCTACCGATCCGATGGGCAAAATGGGCATTCCGGTGAGTAATCGCTGGGCTACATTTCACTTGGAGTCCAATCTCAATTTTGTTTAGAATCGTTTATCTAGCTTTATGATGATGGCTCGTGAGTTTAGCCACATCCAGATGCTCAAGCGCGGTGGGGTTGGTCACCAAGCTGCTGGGATCGCTGGGTGTGCGGAGGGATGCCTGGCGATGGTTTGCCCTCTATGCCCGCAGCCCGGAGTCAATTTACCAGATGGCTGGGAAAGTGAGAGCAAGAGGTACGTCGAACATCCAAACTTCTTATTCATGGCCCGCTAATCGCAACGTTAATCCAGCTGGCTTTATCGCCCTCTGTTTGCAATCGATGCAAACTTTAGGCTCAAAAATCGTCTCCGTTCCAGTGACGAGAAAGACCCAGGCCTTTCGACTGGCCTGGCTTACTTTGTGGAGAATGAGAAGTACTTGGCGCACGTTGTCAACTATGCGACGCAAGAAGATGTTTGTGGGCTTCGGTATCGATATACGATCATATGCTGACGACTTACAGATCAGCACCTGTACTGGATTTGCCGCGTTGCTGAACGCAAACCTGAAAAAATCGCACGGCCTTCGCGTCACTGGGGTTGGTGCAATAATATGTTGTCGACATTCATGGTGGCAAGCGAATGGAGTCGGAGATCTTCAAAAGGGAGAAAGGTGAGCGGATGCCGAAGTTTGTTTGTCCATTTCACTAACTAATGTGTTAGATATTGTAACATCGACTACATCGTGTTCAACGTTCTTCACAACAAGGAGTATCAAGAGATCGTCCTCTCGTACGACATCGCATGCCAGTGGGGCAAGACTCTTGAGGCTCGGATGAATGTGCTGCCTCCTCACATACGTTCGCCCTTTTCGCCGACATCTTTCGACCTTGCAGTCCCGAAGTTCCACCTTCCCGCACACACCGACAAATGCCACGCCCCGTATTCTTACAACTATAAGATTGGAGTTGGGCGAACGGATGGTGAGGCTATCGAGCGGAACTGGTCCTATCTCAACGGCGCGGCATCAAGCACCAAGGAAATGGGTCCGGGTGCCAGACATGACACTCTTGACGATTTTTGTGGCTACTGGAACTGGAAAAAGACTGTTGGCATGGGTATGTTTATCAGCTACTTCCTGGCTCTTTTCCGAACTAAATCGGGAGTCTAGGTGAATTCCTCAAGGGCAAATGGCTCGAAGCCATTTCGGAAGCTGAGGCTCACGTTTCGGCGTTTGTCGAGTACGATGGAGTTGTACGCTGTGACCGTCTACACGATGTCAAGCAGTGGGAGAGTATGATGGAAGCTTGGTATTTGGACAAGTCAAAGCCATGTCCGTTTGAGCCATCGATGCCGAGTACGTGACTTCGTAACGTTTTATGGGAGCTGACCATAATTACTCGAGCAGAGGTCACAGTCTCCAACATTCGTCTGTCGCTCGCCATTGCTGAGAGTGAGGCAATGGAGGGCAACGGGCCAATCTTCCAACAGAGCCCGAGTGAGCTCCTGTTGTTCGGGATCAATCTATCGGAAACACAGTGAGTAATTTCAACTTTTTTTCCGATAATGCGATGTTGACTCTGCTGTTAGGCGTGCACTAGCAGTGGACGTTGCAGCTCATCGACTTCCAACTCCAAGCCAGTTGGCCCTGTTTCAAGAGCGGAGGAACGAGCTTCTCAAGAAGATACGGAAGTTCTACACCGGGATGCAAGCTCATATGGCAGCCGTCTTGCCTCAGGACGTCAACTCCATCGAATCAACTCCAGAGGCGCCTTGCGAAAAATTCAACCTTGTGTTTCCATCTAGCCTCGACACCGCCGCAAGAAGTCGAGTTTGCAGCCCATCCATCGGCGACGTTGAAGCCTCACTTCGATATGCCGAAGCGTGTGAGGCCTTGGACAAGATCCGGCATAACCTCAGGCTCAAGACGTACTTCAATCGCTTCAAGACTGCTCAGGTCACTGGCCAGCGACAGCAAACGCGGGCACGGACGTTTCAAGATCGTGTGGATGGCAAGCTCAGGTTGCTTGCCACCAGGTACCGAGTTGCGCGTGGCGCCTACCTTCGACTCAAGGGACCAGGTGTTTGGGAGACAACGCTGCAGGTCTTGGCCGATGAAGACATTCGAGGGCTAGGAGACGTCGTCATCAAAGATTCGGAGAGTAGGGAGGCGCATCGGTATCAGGAGCTCAACAAGAGGTTCAAGGACCGACCAAAGTCTGCACTGTTTACCGGTGAAGGCCGTCGAAAGATATCGTGGATATGGTATACAATCGGCGTCGTAGACGATGGAAAAGAGGATCTTGGGCTACATGACGGTATGTGCTCTCGTTCATCACGGGGTGAATATATCTGACTATCTTGTCAGACCTTCGAATGGAGTGGGCCCGAGCAAAGGCTCGAGCCGCCCGTTGGCAAGAGGAGATCTGGCACGTCAAAGAAGAGATGCGACGTGGCCCCGTCACGTTGAATCAGTTGGCGAACGCGTGGGAGGACTTCGCGACGCAAGCCCTTGAAGGCTCATCCGGGAATCAAGAAGGTCGTGCGGCGTATGCATTCGAACAGGCAAATATACGTCGACAGATGGCCAGCCGCTTAGAAGCTCAATGGCAAAAGCTTTGTGATGGAGTACCGTGGGAGCGGCTTGCCTCCACCCCACTCGACGGCAGTGCATGGTCTGAAGCCAGCAGTTTGGACGATGAAGTCGGAGGCAGCCGCAGCCAACCCCAACCCAGCACGATCTTGACAGACGACTGTGAGGATGATGGCCAAGATGACGACGTCAATTATGACGAGGATGGCGAGGAGCGGGCTCGATGGTGATGGTGCTAGTGGCGGCGTCGGCGACAGTCAACGGCGACGACGAATGCATCGGCCGGCGGTGGCAGCATGGATGGTGGGAGCAGTGACGGCGGCAGTAGCACCAGGGACTGTCACGGGAAACGACGACCACGACCACGGCGACTTCGAAGAAGACAACGGTCGTGATGACGACGACCACGATGACGCTGGCCAGCAGACGGCGGCAGTGGCACAGCGACGGCGACGGCAGCTACAGCGGAGAAGGCGGTGGCGGCGGCAACGAGGATGACAGCCAGACCAGCAGTAGGCGGCAGCAGGGGCGGCGGGAACGTCTACAGCAGCAGCGGTGGGCTGCGACGGCATCCCGACCGGCGACGATGGCGACCCGATGGACGCTGACGACGAGGACGGCAACGGCGGTGAGGACGACTTCCAGAGCAGCAGAAGACGGCATCGCGAGCGGTGACGGTCACGACCCGACGACGAGGACAACGATGATGACGACGACGAGGCGAGGACGACGGCCAGAGCAGCAGAAGGCGGCATCGCGAACGGCGGCAGCGGCGGCGGCGGCGGCGGCGGCAGCGGCGGGAGTGGGAGCGGCGGCGGCAGCGGCGGCGGCGGCAGGAGCGGTGCGGAGCAGGTAGGGCAGATCGGAAAGTGCCGTAGTAGGTCCTTTTCGTGGCGAGCAAGCCCACACCGTTCTGCGCGAGTAGGCATTGTGATGTGGCCCGGGAAGGGCACATTGTGATGTCTCGTCTGAACTGAATTGTGAGTTTTGGGGCAACTGACCTTGTTTTAGTTGCCCGAGAAATTGCAACGCCCCCCCGGGAAGCGACCCGGTCACACTATAATTTAGGTACAGGGACTGGTGCTATCCATTCATTACATGTCAACCTCATGGTCATATCTTCAATACAGATACTATCTTAGGTATTGCCTGCAATTAAATGTTAAAGCAGACTATCTGCATCAGACAAATACTAAGTAATGTAATAGAAGCATGAGACTCTGCTTTGCAGTTTGTTTTGAAGTGGACACAGACATATTGAATATATAATTGACTTACAAACTGACTCCTCCAACAGACTGCAAGGGGTAGTTTCTCTACCTAGTTTTACTATGATGCATCAAATTGAAATTTTTCCTAGTCTGTACTTTGAACTGTGAATTGTCAAACTGTAAAAGGATTTTTGGATGTGACACTGAGTTATCTGCTATCATATTGCATTATAGTATCTATAGCAGAATAAGTATCTATCATAGTTTGCATATCCAAGTTGGTCTTCTATCATAGTTTGTATAACAAAGTTAATCTCCTATCATAGTTTGCATAGCACATGAGGTGGCTATATAATTTTCATAAAGTTTTATAGCAAGTACTTATACTATGGCAAGCTATAAAACTTGTCTTGGAGCTATGATCTTTATGCCTGGTATGAAGACCTTTATAGCTGCCAATAGTACTATATACAGAGGATACTGCGATGAAGTATCTATATAGCAAAACAGATTTTCCTGATGGTTTTCGATGGACACACTCACCTCTGGGTCTTTTGAAACCGTCATTTCCATACCTGCTGGAGGTTTCAGGCCCAGGGACTGTGGGGTGGGAAATTTCCTTTTTTGGCTAAAATACATTATCATAGATCTGAGAGCCCTGATTCCGGAACAATTGATGCCTTCTCCATATCTGTCCCCATTAACATGCAAAATGGATATTATTCTCTCGTATAAGTCTGTTTGGTGTGAGATATGGCTGCAACTCACCCTCTGTGTGCTCTTAAGGCTAACCGCCACTGAAATGGCTAAGTTTCCATATAGTACTGGGGTGGATGCATACCATGGTAAGTGGATGTCGTTGCCTCTTCCAAGGCATGAGAAATTTCCTTTTTTGGCTGGAAACCTTTACCGTAGCTCACACAGTGTACGCATTCCAGATCATTCAACGGCTTCTTCATATCTATTCCTATTCACATTCAAAATCAAAATTACCGTCGCAATTGAGACATTCAGAGTGAGATAGGGCTGGCCATGAGTGCACCCACGGATTGATCCGGATCTGTCTGACAGGTACCTGTCATACCCAAGGGCATGATCTGGACTTTTTCCAGATCCGTGGGAAATGGATCCAAGTCCAGGTCAATCCACGAGTACCCACAGGTCATTGAGTTATATTTAGACATTACTAAAAATGGTATGAGTAGGTGTGGGAACATGTACCCTTTCCATATCTGGAAGCAGACATGTAATCAGACATAAATAGACACGAGAAATGGCTTATCAGTAGAGATAGTAGGGGTTCATCCTGCTTTTTGGGGTCGGACTAACCTCGGATCAAAATCCGACAAATACAGAATATATTTATAACACCCAAATCCGTCGAAAGCGCCCAGATCAGTCATAAACTCATAGAGAAAATCAACAAATGCCACCAAAACTTGCAGTAATCAGCCAAAAGTTGACCTATTTTTGTTGTTTGAGGTCTGAGACTGGGTCACACATAGGTCACAGGTATGTCACGGATCCTCACGGGTATACCTGCCACAGGTCACCACTTTTGAAGGGCCGGATCTGGATCTGTACAGGTATTTACACCTGCAGATCCGAGTCCTTGCGGGTATTCCCACGGTCTGACCTATGGGTACCTGTGGGTAACCCGGAGTCGTGTCAAGCCCTAGAGTGAGAACTTGCTTTACTTTCAAATTAAGATGTGGAGCCGCTGGCAGCCCTCGTCCAGCTGGCGACCAAGTCAACGCTTTGGACAGCAAGCAAGATATCATGCCTCTTACAGAGGTGCTCGAGGTGAAGGGACCCATAACTCTCAAATACTTTCAAGTCCCGGTTTGGTGCTTTGACCTTCACCATAGAACTAACCTGTGCCGCATGGGCATTCCACCGAGAAGTGCACTTGGATCAGGATTATGTTTGTATCAGACTGACCAAACAAAAAGGCAGCATACTACGTGAATCACAATACTTACAAGTTGTCAGTCGTGAATACTGGTGGCCGGGTATGTCAGTCTTTGTTCGCGACTACGTTGACGGTTGCGCTATTTGCCAATCTATCAAGGTTCTCAATCATCGACCGCACATTGAGACAATCTCCAATGCCATCCCTACATGTCCCTTCCAAGACATCATGTCGGACTTCGTCGTTGAACTCCCAGAGTGCGAAGGCTTTGACTCTATTTGCGTCATACGTTTGCCGAGTTCTCGCATAGCCACCGCATCCACAGTGCTACCAACCGCTCCCCTTTCGAGATGCTCCTTGGATACAAGCCCACTGCAATACCCCCGGTACACCCTACATCATCTACCCCTGCAGTTGAAGATCGCTTCAAACACCTCGAACAAATCCGCGCCGAACTTGAAGCCAGCCTTAAGCTTGCAGCTGACATCATGAAACGCAACAATGGCGATCACGCCCACGAGACGTTACGCTTTGAGAAGGGTGACAGGGTTTGGCTAGATGGCAAGAATATCAAGATGACACGGCCCAAAGCTAAGCTCGCTGCAAAGCGACTTGGACCATTCGAAATCACTGATGTCCTTGGACCAGTCACCTATCGACTCAAACTCCCGTCAACATGGCGCATTCATCCTGTCTTCCACACCTCGCTACTCTCTCCTTACCGTGAAACTGATGCACATGGACCTAATTTCAGCATACCGCCACCTGCCATCATCAACGAAGAAGAAGAGTATGAGGTGGAATCCATACTCGATGCTCGTCTCACACGCAACAAGAGAGGCATAGAGTATCTTGTCAAGTGGGTCGGTTATCCTGATACAGAGAATCAATGGCTATCACGCACTCTTCTATCCAACGCACAGGGACTCATCACTGATTTCTACAAACAACATCCTCGCGCACTTCGACCTCCCAATGTCCGCGGCCTACTCTACCTGGACTCGCTGCACGCTCAACACGCGCTCCAGGCGAAAGCGCGTCTTAGAGAGGGGGTGATGTCACGGATCGCTCCATTCTTTTCCTCGTTGCTTTCTTCCATCCAAGCGTCACATTCATCACATCGTTCTAGACCCTCGTCACATGCGTCACTCGTCACTCTGCATTCTTGATCCTTCTATCCCTTGTCCGGGCCTTTGGCCCTTCTTTCCCATTAGGTCTTATTGTTCTTCCTCTTCTTATCTTCCATTCCACACAGCCCCGTTCTTATCTCTCTATTGTTTCCCCATTCGCTCTACTTTTCTCTCGCCTTATCTATCAGCACAGCCTCGCAGCTAGATTACTTATACTCGTCTCCCATCGCTCGCGCACCCCTTAGACTGTTCACTTCGTCTGTACCCGTACTGTACTGCCAATCCCAGTGCACTGCGCTTCACCCAGTCCTCACTCTCATTGTCTGCACTCCCCTGGTCAGTGACTTGGGTGGTTCTTCAGCTGTCCTCGGCGCAGTCTTGACAGTGAGTCAGGCTTTCTCGGCATTGAAGTCTCATATGCTCTGTCAGCCGTTAGCACGTGCCAATACAGTTGATTTGAACAGACTGTATTTCTTCTTTGTTTCTTGAAAGCATTTGTCCTCCACCTCTCGATAAATCTGCTGCAGTTCCTTCTTCCCGCCCGAGTCTTGTTTCTCCATGTAACATGCAACAGCAACTTGCAACCACTTCTCCTGTTCTTCTGAAAAAATTTGCTTTTTCTTGGTCTTTGAGAGAGCATGTTGAGCCATGTTTAAAAAATGTTCATTGGGGAGGGAGGG
>MU277334.1:0-10068 GCA_022160305.1 Artomyces pyxidatus | reverse complement strand
TATGAACCGTGGGAAACGAGTCCCTGACTCGTGAGCCGAGTCTTTCACAGGCTTTCCCACGCAAATACCCACGGGTACTCACGAGTGAGTGGCACTCGTGGCGAGCCCTATCACCGACCAGTCTGACAGACTATGGCATCTTGCATTCCTGTTGTCTCGAACAGAGTTTTGTCGATATACGTGGTATACATGTCCATCGAAAATGGCCATGAATCGGGATCTCCTGTTCCGAAGTATGTGTCTGTCGTTCCTCTAACGTTCTGATAAAGTTGAGTAGAAAGACAGACCATAGCGAATAACGGGTAACTCACCTCCATGATATTTTCATTGACTGGGGATGCAGTTGAGAATGCATATCGACGTCTTGAGCACGTGAACTCACCCATGTTTGACATCGTCTCCAGCGAGAATGGGAAAGTTGCAGGCGTGTCCCACATTCTCTCGATGTGGTCCTCTTCGTCGGTCCATTGGAGCAATTGACGGCCCACAAAATCTTGAAAAGCGTGGTCTCCGTCTGACGATGTTGTAAGCGAAGACACCGATTGAGTGGACGCCCCATCCCAATAAGACGAAAGAAGTTTTACTGTCGACATAGAGAGCGACCGGGTGTAGAGGAAGGCGTTGAAGACGGAAAGTCGGCAAGGAATGGAGGGAATTTTTAGACGACAACGGAGAGCGTTAGGCCACATAAAGAAAGGCCAGCGCAACACGTGCCGTCAAGCACCGAGGTATACGTTACCCTGGGCTATCTGCGTACGAGCGTGGCTGTCAGACAAAGCGCTAAATCATACTCACCTCTGTCTTCTCTCCTACCGATCTTTTCCGACATAGTTCTACTCGGACACGGTTGATCTTTGCCAGTAAGGTGTCTCAGTTGTTCATCCGTCCCTGTTTCCTCGCCTTCATTTTGTCCTCTTCATTGTCCGACGACCTATACCATCTTTAAGAGAGACAAAGCCGCTCTGCACCCACACCGACATGCACATCATCGACCACCCTGTTGCTCGCCCATTCGGATATCCTTGGAAAGGATGTCAGCACGGCAGGTCGCATATACGTTTGCAGCAGGCACACCTTCCCTATCATTGAAGAAAAACAAGGTCCCATAGCGAAGCGCAAGGCTGCGTCCATGGTCCCTTGCTTCGTTCCGCCGTACCTATTGACACCGTATCCTGATAGCGGGCCTCTGCTGACAGACACCACTCCCCCCGCCGACCTGGTTCCGCTTTGGCATGACACGCTTCAATTTATTTCGGTCTTTGCTTACATGCCATTCCGCGAGGCACTCGCCTGCCGTCCGAAACTCGCAAAGTGCAGCGCGCCGGTGTGTAAAAAGTTGCGTCACCTTACCGACGGGGAGAAGTTCGTGTAGGAAAAGACGAACATGGACGTGGGTGCGTGGCTGCTGTCACCTCCCAAGCTTCTCTCATCCAGTAGAACGGGAAAAACCCACAAAACATCTACGCAACACTCATATGTCAGTGTATCGACGATTTGGTCCGACCCGAGAAACTGCTTTGCGTACCGCATTACGGCTTTCTTCTCTTATAAATCAGGAGGACACTGTCCTCATCCGATCCGTCAAGTCCCAGACAAGGCTGTGGGAACAACACGTGCGGACGAGCTATGGGAATTTGCTCGATTCCGTTGGTAGCCTGTGTTTGCTGTGTCGTTAAGACAACCACCCTGTTTTATATGTGTAAGCCACCATGATATCGAGAAGGATGTTGCTCACAATTTGCACAGCATATTTCCAGGCAACAAAAAAGCCGCTCCAGAGATGCAGAGTCCCGAGAAAGACGCTGACGCTTTCGGAACAGTCAAGGAAAGTGTCTAGCTTACCTCGTCACGCAAATGGCATCTCATTTCCGCTGCGGCTACTTGTCCATTTGTCGCAGAATTGGCCGACCGCGTACCCAAAAATCTCGCTCGACTCGACGATACCATCGTCAGTTTTCTTTTTTTTACGTACGCAAAAACTCGCTCAGACGTCTTGTAAATGTCAACTTTAGAGCGACAAGCCCTGTCCATTTTGTGCGATTACGAACGTGAGGTAAATGCAATCCTGCTTTCCTACCGAAAGAACCTGACCTGGCTTCCAAAACAGAAGGGTCACATGGCAGGGATCCACTGGCAACTCATCGAGTCTCCTTTACAATTTAGTCATTATTCAACAGCTCGATAGCATGCCGACGGGATTTCTACTCACAGTAAGAAGATATTCCTTTGTCCTAATTTCCCATCCTTCGTGCCATGTCTTCCCTGATAACACGCTCCCTGTCCAGGGTACTGCACACGACATTTGGTCGCGGAATGGAAGTGGCCATGGCGTTTCGATGAAGGCGGAGGATATTAGCGAGCTACAAGGTGGTTCTCTTGTAGCGAACAGAAGGTGAGCTAAAAGATGCTTACAGATGGGTTAGTTACTGAAACTTCCTCTCTATTTGATCGATCCAGACTTGAAGAGTTCGTCGTAGTTGATGTACGCCGCCTTCTATCCAGGGCGACGAATTCTTCGCTCTTTCTCTTTTCTGGCGGGAAAATAGGCGTCCAAATATGAAGGTACAAATCTTCAACCTATACCATGGGTGTCGAGCGATGCTGTCATGAACTATGCAAGAAGGGAGTTTCAGGAAACCTCGCATTGTGAAGTGACCGACAAATTCCTCGGATATTTCGGCCCGACGGGCCGGAAGTCATGCGTTGCCTGGCCTCTCTCTTTCACCGCCAGCTAAACTACAATCAGCGCCCTGCGGGCACCTCCTGGTCTCTCAAAGTAGACAGGCTTGGACATCTCCTCGCATCGCTGTGCTCGCTGAAAGGCTTACAGCCATTGCAGAATATCAATATCGCGTGCCCTTGTCACTGTGACGTCTCTGGTCCGTGTTTCTCTGGTCCGTGTTCCTAAAGTTTATTTCGCTCCGGTCGACATGCCACGGGTAACTGGAAGTTGCTCGGCGTGGCCGGAGCGAACGCTTGCCGTACAACGTGCCGCAGCAAAATTTCCAGGTGAGGAACTGCTGCCTGAACTTCTTCTGTCCACAGACACCACATGTATGGATAACCCAATTCCGCGCGTCCATGTGTCTTGGCGATTTCTGGATGACGGATAACCGTACTTCAAGAGAATACAATTCGGCGAAACCATCACTTTCCTCGCTCTCTTCGTCCATTACGGATGGCGAGTGTGAAGGGACATCGGTCTTGATGACCCGGACTTCAATCTGCTCGGATGCCGCAAATATTGACTGGAATGATACGGCGTTCGTTCAGAAGAGACTGGGAATATAGAAAATCTCGGCGCAACGTTCGGAGCAAATGTGCTGAGTCTGCAGCTGGTCCAATAGATGGGCCTTTGACCAATGACGTCCCACTGACACGCCATGATGTTTGGCGATGTTCCGCAGGTCTCAAATGAACCACAACGTGAACTTGCGCACGAGAGTCAAGAAAGACCACACATCAAACAACAGCAGAGGTCGAGCTTTCGCCGATAACGAAGCCACCGCTTCGCACACGCCGTACGTAACAGAGTGGAATTTATACCACTGATTCAGTGCAGTCGCGTTCAACAAACGCTCAACTGCTCTCGTGCCATCGGCAGCAAGGTAGTGCACTAGAAACGGCCGAGCATGGACCGGGTGCAATGAACGACCGAGGAACAAAACGACAATATGACCGTGACTATGACCAGGACCGTGACTAGGATGAAGACCAAGACCAGTATTGTCGGATACTGGAAACAAATAAGGGAGGTCAGAGGACGCGCATCTGAAGAACGTACCAGACATGCATTGGAACGTGACGACACCGGGCGTGCCCTCAGCAAAAGAGACGCTGACTGCTGCATGGATAGGATGTTCGACGGTCTGCGCGATTTGGCCACCGTGAACAGTCGCAGACGACGCATCGACCGTGGCATCGCGAGAGTCTGGCGACGGAAACACGCACGGGACCGACACAGGAGTACGACATGGGACATACCATGGACAAGAGGTGGTCCTATCCCGACGGCCTCGTCCGGAAAAGCTATGGAAAGCTATAAATGAGCACGAACGTGGCACTGACTAAACCGACCTTGACCGACCTTGACCGATGCCATCAAGATGCCCTGTTCATCGACTGCCGGCGTGCAAGTAATCTGACGGATATGGTTTTCTGGCTGATGCATGGTACGAAGATACTTTGATTGGGGCGTGCGCTTCACAGAAAGCCGACCCCAAGTAGACCGAGATCGTTTAATCGAAGGGGAACACAGGTCATGATCCTGTGTGTAAGCAGCTAAGTAGAGACGCAGCTCGCCACCCGATCCCACCCGATGCGGGCCGACGGGCGCTTTTGCCTACCCGACTCGGCGCTACTTGCCGCCGCCGTCGCTCGTCGTTGTCGAACACAGCGAGCACGAATATCTGCATCAGATACCTCACTGATCATTTTTGAAATTCACAGTCAAATGATCTCTAAACTGAGGAGACAAGGAGTGCGTTTTTTCGAAACGCTCACGATGGCTGTCGCCTGGCAAAACGACGTCAAACGGGGACAATGTATGCGGGGTTTGTGGCTACACTGCACATGTAATCAACTATTCATTGGGAGGGACAGAACTAGATATAGCAATTACCTGCGAAGAACCAAGTGCGCTCGAGGCGAGCTAGAAAAACGAATTCTAGTGTGGTCATCGTCGGCGAAGATGACGGTGACGGGAGGGAGGGTCTGCCAGAGAAACCCTAGCATAGGGTTCCATTCCAATCGGGGTGGCCACTGGGCGTCCCCGTCGATCGGACATTCTGACTAGACCTGTGTGACACTGACGGACGGCCTTGTTCCGGCCGACAGCCAATGAGGAGCTGCAAAACTGCGTTCCCAATTGGGCGAGGCGGTTGCACGAGGAGCCTTTTCGGGCGAGTGAATCAGGCGTAATTCAAGTGAAGGCCTGCTCTCTTCGAGACCAGGAAAAGCGAACTATCATTACTGTCATTAGCTTCGGCTACAGGTACGACAGATACACCAGCGCACAAGATGTCGACAGCCAAGCTCTCTCCTTGTTTTGTTTATGTATCCACACGTCTCCGTCTCGACCAACGCTCATCTCCAATTCTTCCACAATCAAACTGGACTTAGGTTGCGGAGACACTGCGCTGTCTAACCTTGTCTTTGAGTGAGAAACTGTGAGCCTGTTATCTTCGTTCCTCCCAACAGCAACCTTATCTCGCTTTAATATACCGCCGCGCAGTACCGCCGCTCAGCCTCCGTTGAGTTTCAATAGGTGATGCCGTTCTCGTCCCTGGACTGTAGTGGTCGACCACGTCTTTCATCTACCTGGGAAGACTCCCTTGCCTCCTTTCACGATTGAACCTACACCACACTCCACATCAACGCTTATTCTGCGCTTTACTCCACCGCGGCGTCATGGCCAAACTTCCGCGTCCCCCATTGGATCCTTATCTCATTGCAGCTACCCGAGGAGAAAAAAACAGCTCTCGTACAGGGACCGGACGCAGAATTATACCAGGTGTTATTTAAAACAGTGCTGTACAATCGATAATACCGACTTTTCACGAAGTTTTCATTTATCGATAGATCACAGCCCGTGCTTACCAAACACGTCATCACCTTCAGACATAGCACGCATCATGCCTATGTCCAAAGTAAGTCCACTTCATCGTTGCCCTCGCCAGCCTAGTTCTAACACGTCGAAGGACTGCACCATTCGCGCGTACGGTATACGGCAAAACGGCATATCACAATGTTCCTCCATCAAAGTCACCCACCAAAATATAGACAACGGCATCAGTTTTCCAAGAGTCGACTTGTGGTTCAAGAAAGATGTACGCGCGTTCACGGCGAGCTGTGTTGTCGTGCAGAGGAATGCACGTTCCCATGAATTCGTTGTTTATTTCACGCGTAATCCCCGAAAATACCGACCATCTCGCGCTATTCTTCGGGAAATGCCGCAGACGTACTGGCACGGGGAATTTCTTGTATTCCGACGTTCTGTCCGTAGCGGCAAGTTAGCGAACGTCCGAGCTAGAGACGGCAGATTCATATGGCCAGCGGTGAAGGGGTGCGTGTCCAACCAAATAGCCCCACTGGCCCACCTCATTTTCTCGTCCTTATTTAGGTTTATCAGGGAGCAATTAACTCCGGTATCGCAGTGACTCAGTGATATGCTTTGCCATGGGAGGGATGTGTAAGATGTCCCGCTAAATGCAGTAAGCTTGCCTTCCGTAGCTGTGGTAAAAATATGCTGAAAAATCGCATTTCTTCCTGTAGCTGCTTATGCATATATTTACCTTTTCTAAATTCACGGATCGCTTAGCGACGGTCTTATCAGTTGAGCTGTTCATTTAGAGACGTCCGTTTGCTGAAAATGACAATTCTCGCTGAAAAGGATACATATGTTATGGCTGTAGCGCTGACCTGGGACGAATCAGGACATTGTACAGGACGCAACCGAAAGGAAGAGTACGCCCGTATCCACTCCTTCGTGAACCTCCACGCTCCTCTTCCTGAGCGCCTTTGTGAATTCCAGAGTCACAGGTATGCATCTGGCAGGCCTGGATGCGATCACAGATTCCTATGCTCGGCTCAAAATTAGCGAGACAAGCCCGCTGGGGACATATAAAAACACCGTCTGCTCTACTGCAACTGCACCTACTACAACTGCATCTACCCCGCATGGCTCCTACCAAACGCTCCACTGTCACAGACCCAACCTCTGGCTCTGAACCGAAGCGTATGAGGTAAGAATTCCTGTGAACGTACAGCGCATTCCTGATTGACGAAAAACAGGTCAGGAAACGCCGAGAACGCCGAGAAGTCGAATTTCAAGTTGTTGTCGCTGTTCGCTTCTCTCTTTTCCTTTACTAAAGCCTATCAGGTCTACTCCGGCCAAGGATTCCGGGAGCAAAGTTGACGTGGAACGAGGGGAAAGGTAACTTGTCCATCTAGTGGTACCGTCCGTTGCTTCCTTAACTTACGTTTGTCAGGCCTACTCCGACCAAGGATTCCGTAAGTAAAGCTCAACCTGAACGTGATGAGAGGTAATATGTCCATTCGCGCCGTCCACGGTTATGTCGCTGATGGCATTGCACCCATCAGTTCTCAGGAGACGCAAAATCAGAAAGAGACTCCACCGCTCTCAACTGATTCGTTAAATCAGGACAATGGTGCATCTGCGGGCACTGCGCAAGATGCGGGATCGAAGCGTTCCTGCGACACTGAAACTTCCACGTTCGCTAGCAAGACAAAGGATAACGAACAGGGTAATTTCGCTGAACCCGACAGTCTCTCGAACCATGTGCTCGACTACGCGCATCGCTTGAACTGTCCGGAGAAGCTTATTAAGTGAGTTTCTACGTTATCAATAACGGGCGAGCACGCTGAGCGAAAATTGAAGGCTGCTACCGCGCATACTTGCATACGAGAATCCCAAGGAGAATATTTACTCAGCATGCAAACTTCCCTCGACGCTCATTTGGAGAAATCATCATTTGTCAGTTCCCGGCTGTACGGCCCCCGTGAAAATTTGGATCGTAGGAGAACTTGACTATCATTGGTTTTTTGACGGGGATGGTGATATGCAAAAGAGAGTGACTATCAGAGTCATTCCTTTCCAACTCGAAGTCATTGAAGCTCTGCAAACCCTCGTCAGAACTCGAACAGAACCACCCGAAGGTGACTTTACTTGTTGATACCGAGATATTCCGTGCACTGAATAATCTTCCAGCGGCGCAAGACTTCGTTCTCATGCACGTACTCTCTTCAACTTTCAGCACAGGCTACAAACGAGGCGCGAAGGGAACAACGGTCAGTACCTGTACCCCTTCTTCGCTCTTGCCAATCCTAACTGTGCAGTAGGCAGTAGCCTACGCGCACGTGAAGGATGGGCGTACCGCATTTTCATTTGATGTCTCCAAGATGCCCGCTCTCGGAGCCGAGTTTCTCAGTGTTGGAGACACCGTGATCCAGGAAGTTACCATTGGACAGTATAGGGTGTCAAAGACCAAGGACGCTGTTCCAGGTCAGAAAGAGGTCAGGCGCATCAGCTTTGACCTTCAGAGCATCAC
This sequence comes from Artomyces pyxidatus, assembly GCA_022160305.1. Classification (NCBI taxonomy): domain Eukaryota; kingdom Fungi; phylum Basidiomycota; class Agaricomycetes; order Russulales; family Auriscalpiaceae; genus Artomyces; species Artomyces pyxidatus. The sequence continues at coordinate 1,999 of MU277334.1, read as the reverse complement.
GCTTCTTTGTGAGCGGAATACTCAGCCTGAGCAGAAGGTCGATAAGACGTCCACTTAGCGGACGCCACTCGGTGGAGTCGTTTGACTCGCTGCACCTTTTACTATACCCATAACTGTTTCTAGCTATTCCCTGTACTGTCTTCTCTGTCGCTCCATGCTCCATTTCCTGCCAATTTATGCCTTTTTGTCCAGTGTCAAGCATATGGACAGCGTTATGTAAGCTCAACGACGCAGCTCTGGCGCATTCGAAGCCGCCAGCGCGCTGCGAGCGCGTCACTTACATGATCCATGTCCAACAGCAGTGCCCATCGCGGTTTATTTTAAATGAATCGTTGTCTGCTGGAAGTGCTAACGAATTCCCTCCACGATGTGTTTCTCTTCCAGACCAACCCGCTTCACCCAGTCGATTATCTCTCCCTTTCCGTTCAAGCTACCTGCCGACGTCATCAACGACATATGCTACTTCTTGTCCTTGACAGATTTATCCAATCTCCGAGCGGTCAACCGACGTCTCCGTCGACTTGTCCACACGCATATCGAAAGTTCTTGGAACCAAACGTTGGCACCGTATGTCCAGAGTACAGAAGGTTTTCGAGACCTCTTGCGCGAATCACGGTACAGGCATCTTCACTGGACTAGTAACATACATACTGATGATCCTGTTTTTCCGGTGACCAGATCAGTGATATCTGGCTCTACAGTACTCTACTTCGCCCTGAGGGGCACTCCGTACCGCGAGGGGTGGACTGCGAACGATCTAGACATCTACAGTCCGCTGAGCACAGCCGCCAGCGTAGTAGACTACCTCGTACAGCGAGAGCACTTCACTGTCATAACAAGATCCGTGACTCGGAGAAGGAACAAGGACGTTCTCCAGGACTACCACAACGACGCTCTCGCTTCCGTGACCACACTCCAGACGCCGTCCGGTAAGAAGGTCGACGTCATCACTTCCACGAGGAATTCGCCACTTCTCCCTTTGACCTATTTCTGGGGAACGCTCGTCACCAACTACATGTCCGCTGATATCCTCTGCATCACTTACCCCCACCTCACATTAGACGGAATCGGCATCGTCAACCCTATCCGTACACCCGCTGGGCGCGCAGCCAAGTGCATCGAGAAATATGAGAACCGAGGATTCATACTCGTGGATTTCTCCCAAGTCCAAGGCGTGCGACACACTGTGTACAACAAGACCCCGTTCCATTGCCCCCAGACGTACCGCACCTTTCAAGACGACGGCTGCCTCATCTTCCATTTCAGTCGAGATCATCCCAGGAACCCTTCGGCTCTTTTTCCGATCTACAATCCGATGTGGAAATACGGTGGAGCTCACTGCGGTGGAGGATGTAAAGCGGCAGATCCCGGGCGCTGTCTCTATCTTCTTGCAGCGATCGAATAAGCACGGTGAGGAGCTCACTGTAAATTTTGCCGACCGGAGATATTGACATTTCTTCATTACAGGTATCTCGTTGTATGTCCCGGGCGTCGGCTGGCATACTCCACCAATACATCGTTGACGATCTCTTTAGCGTTGTCTTTTTATCTTTGACGGCACCAGTTCGACATATCATATGTACTTTCCCTTACCCGGCTCCCGTGTAATGGCCTATCTTCCTACAGGTCAATTTTCTCCACCTGCCTCTCTCTTGATAAATGTACATCCCGTAGTTGCGCCTTTGCTTTCATTTCTTGTCCCGTACCTAGGGCACACCACGAGTCTGGATCCATGTGGGTTACCCATGACTCAGAACCGTGGGAATACCCACAAGGAGCCGGACTCGCGAGTCATCAGAGCCGTGGGAAACAAGTCTTCGAGAGTCTGGGTCAAAGATATTGCTATCCTGAGACTACCCGTGGGTACCCACCACTTAACCAGAGACCCTTAGAAGTAGAAATTTTTAGCCAAGACTTCACACAAAAAAAAATCATGCACGAGTTCAATTGCAAGGCCATTGGGCCAATCAGCCTAAGCTATGTAATACAAGGGCCATTG
>MU277333.1:0-20951 GCA_022160305.1 Artomyces pyxidatus | reverse complement strand
TAACATCTTCCGGGCGAAAATCGGGAGCGCCAATTATCTTTAAAAGCTCTCGAAAGCTTACCAAAGACTTTTGTGGACCCTCGTTCCAGAACCAATACCCGAGTCGAAAGGAGGTGCCGTTCGGATATGGGGCGTACGTATTCTTTATTGACTTCTGTTTCGATACGGTACCGCCCTCCGCCAAGTCTGGTGAAGGTGCGTCCTCAGTGGTGTCCAAAGGTGTATCCGTGTGGTCTTGCAAAGATGTCTCCGCGTGGTCTTGCAAAGGTGTGTCTGCGTCTGGATCGTGGGTAGGGAACGCTGCGCCATAATATCGGCGAAACAGTCCAAATATATTTCTTGTTGTGGAAAGGGGACGGGTACGTTCGTCATCGTTTGGGACTTGTGAAACGTGGGTGGAAGAGGCGTGTACATCGCTCGTAGAAATCGAGGTATTCGGCGGAGGTAGAGCGGTGGGACCCTCGGGTATGTTGTCTGGAACGCGAAGAGGAGGGCGTCTAGGCGCAAGGGGAACCTCGAAATAAGGATCTCGGACACGAATGGGAGGGCGTTTATTCAGTCTTTGGGGCCTGCCGTTTGCACTAGCAACTGCCGGAGGTGCTTCTATGTCGGGCGGCCCCGCATCGAGAACTGGACACTATCGAATCATACATGTAAGTAACCGGTGGTCTGTAGTCAATAAGGAGTCACTAACCGAGGAGCTTGCAGCTCGTGTTTGGTTGTCTCCGGGATCGGGGTCGTTGTCGAAGCTGTGTTTGGCCTTCTTCCTGGCAATCCATACTTCCTTTGCGGTCGATAATGCCCCCGATAGTCGCTTTCTGCATGCACCACATGATTTCTTGTGATGCGTAAGGGCGCCAGGCAAACTAAAAGAGCGCCCACAGGCGCAAGAGAAGGATCTTTCGGTAGCCATAGCGGCCATGGAAATCGTGAGCCAACCTGAAGCTTTGATGTCAGTCTATAGCCTGTGCCGCTGACGGCGGCGAGGCCTATATCATGGACGATGGCAGCGGCCCGTGACTGGATTCACGTACTAGTAGCCGCGTCGAGGGATCAAGGGTCTGTTGGAGCTTCTAAATCTGTTTCTGGCGAGGTAGATAGTTTCTCTGATGATCGGTGAATGTGGGAGGTTGAATGGAACACAGCGAAGTTGTGTTCCACGTCCCAACGTGGACTCGGACTCGGAGCACATGAGTCGGCCATGCAAGCACCGTCTTGAAGGAACAGCAGGCGGTAGCCTGAGGATATCCCAATTTGGGGTACTGGCAGTTCGTGCTCCGGTAAAGCAGTAGGTGTATTGCCCGTAAGTACTAGGGCCCAGTTGGAACGTCTCTCTCGCCGGGGCGCGAACCCGGGCCGAACGGGCGCTCCGCTGCGGCAAGCACGAGGTCACGAGGCGGCAGATCATATTATGTAATCGCCGGATCGCGGTTACTTAGTATCCTCACCGGCCCGGGGTCTCCGAGTCCTTCGTCCTCCCGTGTCGACGTCCAAGGTCGACGCCAATTAGTATTAGTATCACCGTCACCGTATCATCATGTACCTGGAGTTGAGGATCCTACCAGACCTTAGGTTTGGTGGGAATGGACGAACATAGCCAATTACTGAAGGTTATGCGTTGTCAAGCATATGATGCAAAGTGTACATATATGAAAGTAACAATTGCGGCCTAGGATTGACGAGTGACGACGACGACGGTGGCAGGAACATAAATTAGAGAAATCGAAGCACACACACGGTCTATATGGAGCAGGAACAAATGGCCGCAAAAGTGGACAGGGGAAGGTGACATACGCGTGTTACAGCCCAATGCTACCATGCATGCTGCGCAAGTGTTCGTAGATACCTTTTCCTTCCTCGAATGTCTCTAGACAGACCCAGCATACGTGCGTCTTGCACCTGGTACATGTCACATGATGACACCCTTCTGCACGCTCGATAAGTGCGCGGCACCCCGGACACGTCTTCACATCGTGCGTGTTGACGTAGTGGTCGAATAACCGATCCTCCTGGGCCCCGTGCGTGCGGTTGGCGCAGGTGACACCTTCGTGGTTCGCGACCTTGCAGCGCGTGCACACGCGAATGAAACAAGAGGGGCAAATGAGCACCCTTTCGCGCGGCCCAGCACGGAACACCTGCGGGCAGTCCGGAGTTGGGCAGTGATGAAACTCGTCCGGGCGTGCTTGCACATATGTCTGGAACGAGCTAAGTGCCAAAGCGTCGAAGTCGGAGAGTGGGAGGATGCTGCGCGCAACCTCCAAGGGGATACGCTCGGTGCACGAGCCTCCGAAGCATCTGAGCGGGAACGAACGCAGACCGTTCGCTGCTCGAAGGTAGTCGGACAAGCATGCCTTGCACCAAGTGTGGCCGCAGTAAAGGGTCACCGGCACGGCAGGCGGGCAGAGGCAGACGAGGCAGTGGTCGCGATGATCATGATGGTGTATTGTGTGGACCATTTGGGCCCGCAGGTCAAGTAATTTGGCGAGTATTTCGGCAACGGCGGGTTCGCCCTTCTCCGCAAGCCCGAGGATCCGGATAGTCCGACCAGGCTTGTCTGCATGGATGAGCAGGCCAGCGTGACGCTTCTGGACAGTATCAAGAAACCGGCCTCCGATTGGGCGAGAAAAGTAGTCATCCCACGCTGGCGTCGACGCATTCTCCATGACGAGCCGCCCTCGTATGACCTGAGACAGTTTTGTCTTCACATACGCGAGCTCCTCTCTGTCTTCGGCCACGAGCTCGATGTCAACGTCAGGCAACCTAGGCTTCATCTCGAGGACACGTAGATGAGATCCTCTGGAGCGGCTTTGGATTGCCTCTTGGATACGCAGGACCTCAGGTTCCAGTATGTTGTAAACTGTCTTCGCTACCGAGACCAAAATCGACAGCACCCGGCGCACATACAGCCTGGTCCCACCGAGCGGAGGAAAGTTGATACCGTGGAGTGTGAGAATATCCTCTGCCACATTCGGCGAGCCGAATCGTGCCAGAGCCTGCACCATACCATCCGTGTATGGCGGTGGGCTGACGTCGAAGTGCTCAAGTTTGCCGAAGGTGGCGAGAAGCGCTTTGATTCTGGGTATTCCGAAGCACCCGGCCCTACACGTCGGCCGTTCGAACATAAGGTTATTCTTCGGCCAGCCGAAATGAGCTAGGTCATTGGGGTTCGCGTCGGGAGGTAGGCCACTGAGCTTGATGTTGTATGCTGCCACCGCCGGCAACCCGGCGTGCATGGCCACGGCAACCCGGTGACCACGCAGCGTGAAGCCATCTGCAGCTGCTATTGCGTTCTGCGCATCCTGGAGGGTATCAAACCCCGCGTACCCGACGTTCATTGGCGCAGTCCAGGAAATCGCGATGACCCTGTCCTGAAGCTGACGATTGACGGCCGATCGCCCTGACGAAGACCTGACATGAATCCGAGTACCGAAGACTTCGACATTGTCCAGCCCGTCGATAGCAGCGACAGCCTCGGCATAGTTGGTGAAGTGCGCACTGATGGTGGTCGTGTGGCCTGTGTGGGTCTTTGTAGGGATATTGAGTTGTACGACTTTCCCAAAAGGGGAAAGGAGACGGTAAAGGGATTCCCGATCTGTCACTTTCGGTACCCCGGAGAGAGTGATCCAGGAGGATTCGAAGGCTGTCATGAGATGGGCGACTTCAAAGCCGGGCTCGAAAATAACGCTGATATTGTCCAGGACGTGCACAGTCATGGACGGAATACAGGGTCGCGACGGTGGGTAGAAGAACGGCGTGTTCTACCAACCGCCAAGATATTGAACAATGAAGCATGTAAGAAAATGATAAAACACACAGGTACGGAGCCAGCTGGACGTGCTAGATATTTTGATCCAACCCCATCGGCGCTCGGCTGAAGACAGGGACTCCATGTAGTCATTGTTCTGGAAAACCCGGGAGAGATATGATCCTGTCGACAAGTCAGGATAGGGAGCCTGGAGACGAAATTAGCGATAGTAGCGGGAACATACATCGGTAAAGAGGAGCACGTCAATATTTCCTTGACTCGACGAACCGTTTACAGAGTCGTCGAAGGCCGGGGACTAGACGCGCAAAGAATACAACTGTTAGGTCAATATAAAGTCGTTCGAGAGCTGACCGACCTTATCATGCATGGCGCCTGCGATGCGAGAACCAAACATATTGGCTTGCGGCTATCTCCAAGTCAAGACCTTCAGCCTGAAATGCTGCGTAGCAAACCCATGAACCAAAACGAACATCAAATGACAGCAGGTTGCAGACCCACGAATGCAGCGGACTTCAACGCTGTTTAGGAATAAGGCTGTAGATGCGTCCTCGTAAGGTGCTGGCGATCTGACTGGAAGAGAAGGGGGGTGAAACTTGTAAGCAAGTCGTAGGGAGCAGGTTATGCTTGAATTCTCAGCGAGTCGGGTCGTTTGTGAGCCTTCGGACTCGTGACACGCGATTGGCCGTACCAACTCGAATTCGAGCCAGGCCCAACATCGACACATACTTGATGACCCGCGGTTGTGCCGTCGGAAGCTGTCGAAGTCTGAAGATTGAAGCGGGAAGTACTGTGCGGAGAATTGAGCACTTCGAACGAAGAGGGTAGAGGAGCGAACTCGGTTGAATGCCGGATGGCAGCTCGACTCGCCGGAAATTGAACGATGCGGCGTGTATGATGCCGTCGCACACTTCATGCAAATGGAGCAAAGCTGTGTCGAGTGTCTGCGCATTATAGAGATGAAAGCAGAGCGAAGCACGGTTTGGCCGTGCGCATCCGAGCACTGGCAGACTCAGGCTACAGCTGTTCCGGACTCGGAACTTGAAAACATTGTCCGGGCCGTGTGAACGCGCGCAAAAAAACAAATAATTCGAGAAATTCGAAAATTCGAAAATCGAAGAATCTCTTCGTACAGACCTCGCAAAAGCACCCGAGTGATGTATATGCCCTTGCAGTCAGAGGGTTCAGAATGACGTTCTTAAGTGCAATTATGTAAAGAAGCCCAATACGTGGCATCGGCATGGCATCAGGTGGCATTCAGTCCAAAGAGTACGAGAACACGAATTCTATCGCACTTGAGCAAGAAGAAATTCATAGCAAAGCGTAACAAGCCTTCTGAAACCATCTGACCAGACGGCATGTCAAGGCGCATCGTCGAGGAAGGTATTCCCGTTGTGACTGATGAGCGGAGGAGGAGCGCAAGTGTCGCCGACGCCGCATCGACTCAATGAATGTCGACGACCATCCACGACTTCCGAGATAATGCAGCCAATTGTAGACACTAGACAGTTTGGTACGCATGTATAGCAAGGAGGAGGACTCACTCACTCTACATCACCCATGCAGTAGCATCCCGACAGTATCCCCACTTAGCATTCACACCGCCGTGGCCTCCTTTGCGATGGCGGGGTCTTGAAATCATCACAAATGCATACATCACATAGTGAATAATGGCCGAGGCTTTGCGTAGAGTGAAGTGGGTAATTCGGTGAATGGGAGTCGTGATTGCTTGTCGGTCTGACTCGGGAATACGAATGGGCTGAGCTGAGGCCTTCTCGAAACAGCCATCCTGCCAACGGCTTGCTTGCTGGCGACGGCGGGCGTGTTTTGGGCACTCTCCAGGAAGGTTGTATGGTCGTAGAAAGATGGCTGAGAGGCTGTAGCACGGCCAAGTCGGTCGTACCCGTGGTCAAGCTTCTCCAAGCACCCCGAGGACGTGCTCGCTTCATTTTCACACGATTCGATTCGTTCGTTCGACAGCCACTCGAATATGGGACTACACTACGAATCTGTGTCGTATCGTATCCGCTGAAGTGCGTTCCGGGTCCGTTCTCGAATTTCTACGGTATCGCGATTTTTGGGAATTATTTGAGTTCCTCGCGCGTGTTCACACGGCCCGGACAAGGTTTTCCGGAACAGCTGTAAGCACGGGTTTGGTCGAGGAGACGACGTGTGCGACGCGCGTGCGCTGCCCGTTTGGACGAGCGCAACTCAGACACTCTCGAACTCGTCTCTGTAAGTTACTCGCAACCAATCTTTTCTCTTGGCGCCGTTTTTCTTCACAGGGAGTCACAGAAAGCCTTGCAGGTTTTCACTGGGACTGAGTGTTCGACGGCTTTTACATTGAAAAAGCCTCTCATGGTACATGGCCGAGCAATAGTGTCGTTAAGTTGGCGACGTTGGAGAGTCAGACTCCCTCCAACTGCTCCAACCTCCCACATGGCGGCCTCAGGTACTTAATCCGACTGACGCGCATCGATATCTCTGTGTGTCCTCGTCAACTTCGCTCCGCAGCTCCGGCTCCTCATCCTCGTCTTCTAGGTCAAGACCCCCTTTGATTGATGGTAAGCTATTGGCACTCATTGACTATGCTCCGAAAAGATGAATTTCGGCATCCCTTGATTGAAGTCGGACCTCGCCCTTCCGGGATCAGGAACAAGAAAGTGAGAGTAGTGTGTAAGTACATGAAGCTTCGTTGCAATTCTATGAATAATTCATAGTATGGTCGTAGAAATATGGTCGTAACGGGATTATGTGACTACAAAAATTCATTGAGTAGATGGAGACTGTTGTCGCGAGTCAAAGCGGAATCGACGCGTGCACCGAATTTCGGTATCAGCTGGACAACCTGCCGTACACTGGACAATGGGATGATGCCACCCATGTGAGAACCGTCCGCTTGAAGGTGCCTTTGGACGAGGAACATGCCCACATTCGGAACAGGAGCGACGATACGCTGTCCGCCACGGACTTCGCGATGCCGAGAGAATTGGAACAGTTCCACGTACAGAAGAGGGTCATAGCAATGTTGATCACTATCCCTTGGAAATATCGGCTTGAATATGCAGAGAACTTGCGCGATGAGACGGCCTGAGCTCGGTCAGTTAAAGTCATCGATGAGAGTACTGCGGGGATCGGCAAAAGACTCACGCTCTTCGTCCTGCGACATATAATCGTGAGCGACCATTACGGTATCACAGCGTCCGTAAGGTAGCCTATCGTCTGGTGGCAAAGCTTGTACGACGAGGCGGCGAGCGTTTTGCGCGAAGCGTTGTTTGACTTGGAAATTGAGCCAAATGTCCACAGCGGCAAACGGCGGTAAACAGGAAGAAGGACTCTGCCCCTGGAGTTCCTCAGTGGAACGGAAGTTCGAAAAATAATCAAAGAAGGGGCTGTCGACATCCGGAAGGGGGCTGACGACATCCGGAAGGCGATATTGTCGGGACATTGTGTCGATACCCACGGCCCGACGATGGGGCCGCATCCTCAGAAGCAACAAGGCAGGGTGTCCCTCTACGTCAATGTGCCTTAGACCGTGATGAGCCTTGGCGTCAGTCTCCTGGCCAGCCGGAATCTGAATTCTATCGGGACGATGCTGTTCATAGATTAGCCCCTTCTCGTTGCGCTGGCGAATTCAACAACACCGACCTTCAATGTCACAGAAAGACCCAGGATCCGCGCCAGCTCTTGACAGTCCACGTAAATCCGTAGATTCTCGTCGAATGTACGATCGGAGGGGTCGAAGGACATCTTTGCATGTGTCACGCAGCTTCTCTCCATAACAGTGGTGTTCGACTGGTCCGGCAGGCCCATCGCGCGTGTGCTGGATGTGACTCGCTGAGCAATGTGCAGACTGAAGATCCCACGATGTCCAAACATACGTCCTCGATCTTGTTGGAAATAACAACAGTTTCTGAGAGCCTCCGGAAGTGCGTACAGACTGTCCTCAAGAAGGATACGGTCGTGTGCCTTGATGAGCCGGATGATCTGCGCTATGGCACGCACGTCGTACAAGATAGCTTCCGGTACGGCGCCTGCTACAATGCCTGGGAGGAGTGTTTCGATATTCTGAAGCCTTGTGCGTCGCGACGGTCGAGTAAGCCTCTCCCACTGGCGTACTTCAGGACGAGGCGGCCAGAGCGAGAGACGGAGGTCAAGTGAAGGGCCACCAATGATGTCTGCGATCCATTTCAGACAGTGTCTGTAGAAGAATCGCCGCCAATGATCCGCTACGTCCTGCATGAGGAAGGCAGATGGCTCGGCTGCACCCCAATATCTCCAAAAGGGTGGTATTACCCCATTGAAGCCAAGAATTGGAGCCGTCTTGGAGAAAGCGTGGAGATCCCAGGGGTCTGTTCTCGAACACGCAGCATAAATGAATTCGAGTGTTCGTTGACGCATATGAGGGGGTATGGGGATGAGCGGAACGGCGGGCTTGCTGGCAGAAGATGCCACGACAAGTGCCGATGCTGTAGGGGAGATCCCAGCCACCATGGACTGATCGGGACAATCAGCAACCCACGCGACAAGAGGGGTATGGACCAAGCGGAATTGGCCATTTGGATCGAGCATCCAACGGGGATGACGTTCTGCGCGTTTCAACTCGGCCAAAATGATGTCGAGACAGCGATGGTAGACACGCCTAGCCAGGATCGACTGTTCCGAGGCTGAGACGTTCGAGAAATTGGGGACGGGAATATAGGCAGCGAGAGCGTATGCGTGAGATGCTTCTTTCCTTCGCATGTCGGCGTGAATGTTGGCGATGGAGAGTAGTAAGGCATGCTTTTCGCAGTCACTCTTGACGGTACCCAACTCCACCCTATGACAAGTGCCAATCACGCCTAAGAATGTGTGGCCTTCGGGAAGGCGATCCTGCAAACATTACGTGAGTTCAATGCGGTAATGATGGCGTACATGTGCATACCTGAATTTCCCAAGCAACATTCGCACTCATGAACTCCTTGAAGCCCCACTCTCGGACGCATGAACCATCAAAATAGTCGCGGTATGGCTGCACGTCCATACATGAAGCGAAGATAGGGTTACTAAACAGGTGTCGAATGACTTCCAACCCATCGCGCCAACGGAGGGTGATGGGAGACTGTGTCTTGTAAGGTTCACAGGTGATCTCGCATCGTCTCCATTGCGGCATTTGATGAGCGGACGAAGAAATTGTTCCGTGGTCTCCCAGCTATACACGACTGATGAGAGATATCGATGAGACGGATGCCGTGGCAAACTTACCTGATCCTGTTGCTGAAGATGGGCTCCCAGTTCTTCCGGCACTGATACGCCACTCGACTGGAGGTTACTACGGCCACGCTCGGCTCGCGGAGCGAACGAACGAGATGGATCGGAATCTTCTTCGCGTAGTTCCATAGACTCATGCCCCTTCGCATCTGGATATCCGATGCTGGTATTCGGGTGGAAGACTCGTTGCACCTTCCCAACCGAGTCCGCGTCCTGCTTACTGCGCACAGTGTTTGAAAGTGTCAAAGAGGGCAGAGACGCTGTGGCTGCCAGCAGGCGTGAGCTCTCCGGTGTGGGACTTGAAAAATAGGAACGTACAGTGATGCGCGTGGTCATTGTCGATATCAGCGACATCTATGCCCGCTGGAGCCTCATCTTGCAATTCCTGAAAGGCTGACCGTAACCACAGACCAGATGCGATTGACGAAGGGTTCGAAATATGCATGATGAGTGCAAGATCGTAATTGGGACTGATTTATATACACTCCCCACTGTCTGCGATTAGACAGCAACGGCAGCACAGTGAGATATGCGAACTCACGGACCATAGAACAACCCTGGTCAGATAGACTGGACCAGGCCGGCGTCCGCGAGGTAACGAGGCAGCGGAGCAAGGTCGTCTCGGATTAGTATATTAGTGCGCAGGGCCTGTGTGGCCGACAGAATGGAGAATAATTTAAGACCAGGACCCCTGACGTATATTAAGATGGTCCGGACATGACTCGAAGTGCAGCGCAGACAGAGGCCGAGGATGAGCAGCCCGAGTGTCGACAGAAGGACGACGCAGAAGGTGTAGTGATGGTGGCGTACGAAGTGATGCATGACCTGTTCGCGACAGTATCTGACGGGTTGACAGAAACATTGGAGCCCGGTTCCAATAAGTAGGCTCCGATCTCGCTGAGACAATCTATTAACGGCGGTGGCCTGCACATGATGAGAATGTTCCAATTTGGGTTGCCTCTCACTTTCATCTCGGAAGTTCAAACGTTCACGTTTGCCCTAGTCACAGGGCGTCCATGTAAACGTTCGGCATATATGAGGCCTGATGATGGAAATTATAATTCGATGCCCAAGAGCGTCAGAGCGTCTTCCAAGAGAATCTGAAGCACTTCGGCACAGTTTGAAATTGACGGTACCGAATCTGTCCCTTCGTCAGCAGCATCACATCGAAGGAAAATTTGAATTCGTGAGTTGCGGTCTGCGTGCCCCTGCGACGCGCACCGTGAGCGAGGTCGAGAGGGATTCAGGCTTTCTGCATGGCCGCGGGCGCGATGCGCCGAGAGCGCCGTTGTAAGAATACCGGGGAACGGGTGAGAATTGCACGCCCGAGAGTCGTTGGGCGCGCTGTAAGGGGAATGGAATGAGATGTGTGATGGTGGTAGGAGCGCCGTCGCCGCGACGCGTGGAGAACGATTAGTCAGCCAAGTCTCGCTCCCGCGAGGATCCGGAGCGTCACTGTCGAGCAAGCGGCGTCTAGAGTCCCAAAGCACCTTAACCAAGACGAACATACCAGGATCTCGAGGTCTAAAAGACCTCCGAGATATCCTGCACACGGCCATGAGAAAATAAGAAGCATGTAGAATTCGACACGAAGGTTACAACTACACTATCAAGTCATCTACGAATGTTACGAGCACGAGCGAGTTAAAACATATTTCGACACAAGAACTTCGAGGTCCCCAAGCCCCGCGAATTCGTCACAAGCAACTATAAGAACTCCAGGAAGTTGGGGGTATCGAGGACATTGTAATTCGGAATTCTCTTCATGAAACTGCAAATTTCGTCAGATATGATTGTGGAAGAAGAGACAGCGCCACTTACACCGACGCCATGGACGTACGGAAGGCTGTGTCCTCTGCAGCCCATTGCGGGTTGCTCCGCAAGAAGATGTACCTATTGCGCAGCGCCACGAAGATGCCATAATAGACATCCGAAGAAAAATTGCGATCCTCCCGCGTTCCCGAGACCGCGCGGCAGTCCAGGATCCAACGGTCCTACGGGGATGCACCACAAGTCAGCATGCAATAGCCACTGCCAGGACGTAACACACCGTCACGGCCGCCATCAGGACGGCTCCGATTGGCACGCGTTGGCCAATAGACTCGGCGAATTGAGCAGGGCTCGCATTCGCCGTGATCGCGACCAGCTCGCCTGGAAGAAGGCCGTGGTAGATACTCCTGTTGACGATGGCGTAGATGGCGGGATTTCGGAAATCCTCAATGAGGTTATTCTGTGCGCAATCAGTCCATCTGACAGCACAGTCTCGAGGAAATAACGCACATTTGCATCTACGCGCCCTGAGTGTAGATATATATTGTTGTGGAGAAGGTTGGCTACCCGCATTCGGATGATGTCCGGAGAAGGGATGGCGCCGTTGGCATCCCTTGCCAAGAAGCCATGACCTTGAATTCGTTCTTCCTCAGTCACCTCGCCGTTGGGGTGCACGGCCTCCACTGCCGTGGAGCCTTGCCGAAAGCGGGTTCGGAGCCTTGCCGTTCCTAAAGCAACCTAATACAAGAGTAATGATATATTGAGCACTTCGCCTGAGGGGCTAGAGAGAGAGAGACTCACGGCTCGAAAGAGGGCCATGTTCCCTCCGACGTTCTGGAGAAATTCTGCAGCAGAGGTGGGATTGTGAGTACGCAGCATAAAAAGGGTAAAGATCAGACGAACCGTTCTCTATGGGCCTGCGCAAGTGTATTGGTAACGACTGCTGGACGGCTGTGTAGTGCCATATAATCCGACCGATTACCCTTTCGGCGGTTTCTAGAAGGGGATCCGACAGCGACCAGGGGTTGCTGGACGCGAAGCGGAGGGACTCGTGCAATAAGTATAAATTGGCGATCTCCACGAGGCGAGACCCAATAGGTCTGTCGACGATGACGACCGGGAGAGGAGGTAGAGGCGGAGGAGTGTTGTCTGTCCACACCGTCCCACCTGCTCCGGCGGCTGGGATCATCGCCACGTTTTGGAGATTGGCAAGAGGATCCATGGTAGCTGGGAGGATGTTGTGAATGTCGGTTCATGAGGTACTATATATACTGAAGACGACACCCTAACTGCGGGACTACGTCCGTGAAGGGTTCGGGATCCACCCGGGAGAGTGAGAACATATCCTGGCCATGCCCACCCTCTTTCATTGCGCCGCGGAGGTGTCCATGCGGGACGAGGCAGCTCCATCGGCATTCGCCATCGTGGAGAAGTCGGGAAGAGAGGGGGAGAGTGTTCTCACCCTCGTTTCTGTCGCTGAATGCATCCGCCAGTCAATTTAGCTCGGTCACCCGGATGAGCTGTAGAGAGAAAAGGATGATGGTGGTACGCACCCTGGTTTGTTTTCCATCCAGAGACTCACTCTTCGGCCTTCGCGTCGTTCTGAAGTCGGGAGTCAGTCGGTATTATAGAGGTGAGGAGGAGTACTCATCCGAGGCATCCTCGTTCGCGAGGGTGTGCGTCCGGCACAAAGCACGTCCACTGGCAGCCGTCATCATCGTTTGCCCCAAGTGAGCTTGGGTTGGCGCGGGATTTGGTCGGAGAGGACTGCGGGCCTGCGGCGGAATCGGTTGCGAATGGGCGCAGGCTTCCGAGTCTCGACTGAACGAAGAGCTGATGGCGATGATCTGCCACCAGAGCGGACCATGACATGCACGACAGCTAAGGCAGACTCGGCAACGTCTAGTGTTGGTACCAGTCAGGTTTGCGCTCGGCGCGACGGTTGCGACACGGCGGTGCAAGAATTATGATGATTTGGTGGGTTCAGAGTTGGGCGGATTTGTCACAGCTCCTCCATCGGCATTCGCCATCGTGGAGAAGTCGGGAAGAGAGGGGGAGAGTGTTCTCACCCTCGTTTCTGTCGCTGAATGCATCCGCCAGTCAATTTAGCTCGGTCACCCGGATGAGCTGTAGAGAGAAAAGGATGATGGTGGTACGCACCCTGGTTTGTTTTCCATCCAGAGACTCACTCTTCGGCCTTCGCGTCGTTCTGAAGTCGGGAGTCAGTCGGTATTATAGAGGTGAGAAGGAGTACTCATCCGAGGCATCCTCGTTCGCGAGGGTGTGCGTCCGGCACAAAGCACGTCCACTGGCAGCCGTCATCATCGTTTGCCCCAAGTGAGCTTGGGTTGGCGCGGGATTTGGTCGGAGAGGACTGCGGGCCTGCGGCGGAATCGGTTGCGAATGGGCGTAGGCTTCCGAGTCTCGACTGAACGAAGAGCTGATGGCGACTCGCCGGATGATCTGCCGGATAGGATATGATAGGATAGGATAGTACACCGCTATGGTCCCTTTGAGGAACAGCGCGGGGGTCGGGATATGCCAAAGACACCCTGGGCCCCCGGGCCGGATAGGCTACGCGCCACGCCTTTTGCCCCTTGCAGCTTGCTTTTTCAATACCGGCTCGAGGACACGGAGCAGGGCTTCGGGCGCGAGATGCCGCTGCGCCGTGCGAGCAGCCCGACGCGCAGCCTCGGCGAAGGGAGTGCAAGTTGTCTTAAGACACGGCTTGTAAGAGTAGTGTCGTGCTCGCCGACGATGACAGTGTGCAATCGCGGCTAAGTATGACGGATTTGTCGTGCGACCGGTGTTCATGGACTTCTGGGAAGGCGGCAGCCCTCTCCTTGAGCGCGCACAGGAGATGGATGCCGCAAGCAAAAGTGACTCGGTTACGGACAGCGGGGCAGAGACAATCTGCGAGTGGATGCAGCGGGGATGTTACAGTAGTCTGGCGGGAACCGCTCCCTCACGAACATGCTGCGAGATGCTGCGCTAACTACGCACCTGTCACTGACACGTGAACTTGAGGTGAACTGGCGCGGATGTTTACATCACTTCCTGGCGCCATGGGCAACACCAAATTACTTGACTCGGCGGAACAATGCGATGGTCTCACTAGTGTTATTGGGTGACTGCAACAGTATGATCGTAACAGGATCGTAACGCGGGTCCCTTCCCGACTCCCCAGC
Source organism: Artomyces pyxidatus (assembly GCA_022160305.1). NCBI lineage: Eukaryota > Fungi > Basidiomycota > Agaricomycetes > Russulales > Auriscalpiaceae > Artomyces > Artomyces pyxidatus. Next base: position 6,980 of record MU277333.1, on the reverse strand, counting down.
TCGATTTCTTCAGTACATGTAAGCCAGCTGCCAGTCAGCCCTGCCCGACTCTTACCACCATCCTCACCATCCGCGACGTCGTCCTCGCGCTTGAAAAGGGCACACGAACATGCTCATCGCCATCATCTTTGAGAACTGATCGCCGCGCAAGACCTGGACTCTGCAGCATCCCGACCAAGTCAACTACGTTCCAGCGTAGCATGGACCTGACGTGCATCGTCGCCCTCGTCTCCAGGATTCAGGAAAGTTCGTGCAGTGCACAAAATGTTCAGTCTAGTGATTGCCGCTGATGCACGAAGAACCAGGTCGCGTGAAAGATGAATGACAAACAACTTGACGGCTGTGCAGTGCCGTGTCGCTTCATCACTGAATAAGCATGTCGAGCACGTACGTGGGATGCGCGTCTTGGAGTTAATGCTGCCCAATGCGGCTCGTTCAAGATGCACGACGAGACCGAATGGGTGGCACATTGAAAAAGATCTCGTCATGACAAGGTGCTCTTGATGGTCAGCATGTTTGTCGTGCGGTTGGGTTGGTCAGGTCATCTTTAGGACTTCCTAACATTGAGGAACTGTCTGCGAACAAGTCCCACCCGACCGCAGGGACGACTCCTGCACGCCACGATGCCAGTGAGGGCGGCGGAGATCGCGCAAGTATTTTCACCGGCGCCACTCACAAACTGGGAATCAATCATCAAGAGCATGTAGTACATGACTGTATACACTTCTCGCAGTGTAGAGTGACGATGGATGTCGAGTACAGGAGCAGACACCAGACGAGTCGGTGAATCCATCACCATGTTGGCAGACGAACCATAGCCGTGATATGCGGGAAAAGACGGATGTCGTAGCCGTGTAAGCTATACTGTCTGGTACAGGCGTTCTGACGCCAGGAACTGTGGGCAGATAGCGCCGGCCTGTGTGAGGAATGAGATGGAGAGCACGCTTCGCACAGAGACACATGCACACCTCAGCCAACGAGAGGCGCCTGACGGTGCAAGGAGGCGCACTGGCCGAACGATGAGCAATCCATGGGGGGCCGCGATGGATAGAGAGTTGTCCGTGAGTCTGGTGAGAATGGCTCGGCAGGTGGCGACATGGGCGGATGACAGGGCTGTGCACGTTCGGTGAGTTCATGGCTCTGTAGCCCTCGCCGACGACGCGCGATAGACAAGGTCGAGTACTTACTGGTCAGACTGGCACGTACTAGTAGCGGCGTCAGTGCCGAGCGGGCGCTTGCCAGTGCTAGGTCGCCGTCACATATTGTGTCACTGTATGTTACGCTGTAACGCGTGCGAGATCACTACCCGCGGCCCGGCGCGCCCGCCCTTATGAACAGTCTGATGTCTAACTCTATGTATGCATCAACTATGCATATGCTGAAAGATCTTCCGCAATTCCCACAGCTTGTGAGAAACCCCGACGTATAGTTCTCTGCCTTCCTTCCTCGGAGGAAAGGGCAATGAGCTGCGATGAGCAACGTGTACCGGTTTCTTGGCGTATCAGGATGCCGTGTATGGTCCTGCACGGCGCCAATGACATCGAGGGGGTTCACTAAGATCACTGAGCTGTCAAGCATCTCTCGATCAAAGGGAGACCCAAGGATCGCACGGAACGATGGCAATTGCAGCCGACCTTGCAGCTTCGCGCCGCATTATCAGCTTGGACTGAGGCTTCCATGAACATGGCCCAGACTTTGACAATCGACTGCCCTCACTATCCTTCGCGCTCATTTCCCTCCTCTTCACGCGGCAAGGGCTACCGCCACAGCACATCGGATTCGCGGAAGCGACAAACTTGCGTTACAATATACTTGACGATTAAGTAGTCACATTTCACTAAAATCAGCTAAGTCGTCACCAAATATTCCCTCAACGCCCCGGTCAAGTTGGTGGCCGCCTGTCGCTGGTAGACCCGCTCTCGCCAACATTCCAGACACGGCTCCCACACCCAAAACCGCCTTATTCAGATCTTCCGTGGCCGACTGCGCTTCCTGCCTCCAGACCTCACCCTGTAATTGGATGCGATGAAGGACCATCTCCGCATGCTGTCTTCGAGCGTGTTGCTCGTTTCGCGCCGCTTCAGCTAAAGACATCAGCTCGTTCGCCCCAGCAGCCGACGACCACGAGCTGGGAAGAAGGATGGCTTCGTCGACAGAAGGTATCTATCACATTGCTTGATGAGATATCCTGATGGTAGTAGAGAGGACTCACCCCTGTCGTTCTCAAGGAAGGGGGAAGGCCTGCGATGGATTCTGGCAGCGTCTGCGATGAAGGGAGACCAGACGACGAGCCTGGCTCTGGAGGCGCAGTCACGGTGGGTGTTTGCTTCCCGTTTATCCGCACAGATGCATCCAGAGAATCCATGTGAGAAGTGGTATGGTCTGTGGAACGGGCGTCCATGCTGGGTGCGGCAGATTGACGACTGGTCCTTCGCGAGCCAGCGCGAATCAAGCGAGTAGGAAGATGAACGATTGATTGAAGCTTGCTGCGTCGGGCGTGTGTTTCCGTGGAGGTTGAAGACATGGCGAAGTTCAAGCTCGAAGACTACACAAGGGGTCGAGGCTCGGAGGAGAAAGTCGTGCGGTTTGGGATTCTTATACTTCCTCACGACTCGATCAGATTACGTAATCTAGTAACCATGTTTGTAAATTGACGCACTCAGGTTGACGGTGACAAGCTGTTGGATTGTGAAATGCGAATATTCTGTGAGTGTACGATAGTAGACTCACGGCAGTTTGAGAGCTTGAATTTGACGGGGCATACAGGAGTCCATGTGCACCTAAGACGACGGCCACATCCCAGGAGCTTTTTAGAGATCACCCATGGTAACTTCAAGACCTGCGCATCGATGCGGCTTCATGGCCATAGGCCATAGTAGGTGTTACAAGGGATGGCGGCTGTAAGTACGAATCGTGAGACTCAGATGCGCTCCCGAACGAAGACATCGCAGTGATGGCTGCTCACCGCTGAAATCAACTGTCCCCTTAACACGTCCGAGTCGACAGACGTGTCATGTTCTTGGTGCTGTTAATCTCGCCTTCGAGAGTCAGGCTCGCGTCGCATGCGAATCTCCTCCTCGTTCTCCGCGCGGTCAAGCGCCACGAGCTGTTGCGCGACGTCCGCGCGCACTACGACGCCCCACATTCGCGTGCCATCGGCGCACAGCGACGGCGCGCGGGGGAGCTGCGTGGCCGTACGGTGCAAGGACGCCGCAATCATCGCGCTGGCATGACGGCTATGTCGTACATACATACCTCCATAGATGCCCACACGATGACCGATTCCATGACTGGCAGTCCGAGTCGTGACCAAAGCGCTCAAGTACGGGTGGGTGACACCGTGACCGCGACGCTGTGCCTCTGCAGCGACTTGGACGGACGGCCTGGCTAAGGACCTGTGGAATCCACTATGGGGAGGGATACATGGCCGCGGCGTCGCGAATTCCTTCCGATTTGAAGTCAACACTCACGAGTTGGGTACAGGCTCTTTCCTAGTAGTTTCGTGGGGCAAAGGTTCGAGGAAATGATCACCACTATCATGTTCAGCTGGTGAGATATAAGAACTGATCATGTCCGCCAGGCACTGCAACGCTCGACGGTGCTTATAGCTTGTTCATCGCCGTGATGGCGTCTCATCAGTAACATCGGCGAGCGTTTTGGAAATTGGTCGCTTACAAATACAGATACCATTTGAATGTAGTTTTGACGTCGACGAGACGCTCTCTCGGCGGATCGGCGAACACAGCAGGCTTGGGATAGCGTTATTAGCATCTCGCCGTCGAATTTCCAATACACCGCACAACGTCAGTCGCATGAACCTAATTTCAATCATCGGGGCCCGGTGCCGCTAGGGCCACAATAAATCAATGTGACTGTGTGAACTTCTGAAGCCATCACGTCCGAACTCCGCAACATCACTGACGCGCCTGCTCTCAAGCGCCTACTCTTGTCCCTTCGCCCACTCCTCTACCTGCGTACGTTTAGCTTTGCAAGATTCCGGAGTCATCTGGATGAATGGCAGGCAGATACAAGGTATCAGAAGAGGGGTGCGACTTGTTCACTCCGTCATGGTGTTTCGGGAAAGATTTACGACCGCCGTTCTGTCATACGCAGTAGTTGAGCTTTGCGTGATCCCGGGCTTCCTGGGTGAATGGCAGGCAGATTCTCTGCTACTGAGGTTGATTCTGTCGACCACAAGGGCATTCATCACGAGAGGACTGTAGTCTTCCCTCAAGGTTCGCCTTAGAGTCCTTACAAAGCAAGAGAATGAGGTGACCGACGTCGCCACACCCTTCTGCGGCCTCATACTTTCCACTGCATGCCAAGTAGCCAGCGATGCCTATGAACCGTTAAATCATGAGGTCTTGGTGAGATCTGCGCATGGTGAGTGGTAGACTGCCATCCGTGGTCTGCCCAGCTGATTCTTCTCTGTTCAACGTGATCGGCGCCAACGTAAGTACTGTTTGGGCCGGGATACCGCGCACAGTCATGAAGGGTGCGCTCTGGTCGATGAAGGTTGAGGAGAACACCGGACGACGTTTATGCAATTCCCTCGCGCGCACAGGTCCATCGCACCAAGGCCTCCATGCCGACCATGAATGCCGCCTGCAGCGAAAAGCTCCGACATACCCATACTAGAGGGCTGCTGGAAGAGCAAGGGCACGAGCAGTATGACAAGGCGTCTGTGAAGTTATCGAAGGTTTTGGATCGTCTGCGACTGACGAGCACCGCTCCGGCGAAGATTGAATCTCATCAATCTAGTCGCTGACTGGGGTTTCGTCACCAATGGCATCTTGAACCACGCCGTTGAGAGGGGGAAGCGTGCTTGCAAAGCACTAGACAGTTCAATCTGTATGTCCCTCCGGTTTTATCTTCCTCTGTGCTTTACGCCGATTAATCCCCAGCCATCGTATGACCCATACTACGACCACGCCGTACTGGTAGTGCCACGACGGGGGACCTCGAGTTGCTGCCTATACCGACGCCGTATACGCTTCCAGTCCACTCTAAAACACCATAACGACACGTAAAGCTTGACGCTTCGAGTTTATACTTACCAAAGCACTACGGGTCATACGCGAGGGCACGAATCGGCTCCCCCAAAGACGCACTTCTCCCTCTCCCTCTCCAGCGATACGCAAACCTCCTGAGGGTATCTAGATAGTTAGTATGGCTCGCGTTGATACTTGTTCGATTCGCTACTTCATCAGCCTCATCTCAGTATGCTCAATGCGGAACCTAGGATACAGTCCATGCAATCTTCTGCTGCGCTTTATCAACCCAATGCTCTTGCTTCATCCGACGACTACTTCGTGTTCATGGCCACAAAGTGTACCGTGCATAGTTCTATTGCGCTCCCTTGCTCCTAAGCGCGCTGGGTACGTACTGCACAATGCTGGCACCGGCGCGTCACCGTGATTCACAGCAGGCTCAGGCTAGCGTCTGGTCTCAACCCGTACGTAGCAAGGGCAGGTTTACTCTTCCGCTACCTTGTCGTAAAATGCTCGTAAGTCGCAACGGCGTCTCTTGTCTCGCGCCTGCGGAAACACCTTCAGGTTCCTAGTGTATATAGCTACGCCCTTCGCTTGCCATGCTCCAGGGAGCTCGCTCTCGATAGGCTGAGCGCTATGTCCCTTCTATCCCTCACGGTTGCTAGAAGTGCCATTTCTGCGACCTGAGCGCAGATCCCCGCCTTTTTCTCGCGTACGGTCAACGCACGGGGGCAAGACGGTTTGTGCGCATTATCGAAGACTCGTGGTGAAAACACCCACGCTGTCAAACTGCGACACCATCTGCCGCGCCACACTAGAGTACCAAACCTCGCTTAGTTCCTCAATAGGACCGCTACCCTGTAGTGCAATGCACATCCTACTTATCCCTACGCTCGAGCCTCGAGGACGTCTCAGCTTGTTTGACGGCACTGTTTGAAGTCCGCTGCCGACCGTGACGTCGCTGTTCACAAGGATCACGTGCGCTTAAGTCTCACCCGCTGAGGATGGCGCCGGCTATGACGGCAGTCTAGCTCGGGGCGCATCAGATAGAAGGGAAAGAACGTTGGACATCGACGGTCCCGTTCAACGTTCGCGTTTACGTTGACGTTGAACGGCCAGCTGCAGGACATCCCGCGTGGGATCCAATTCACGCATAGGCTACAAGCGGCAGGCGTAGGTGCGTCCCTGTGTTTGTCTGGATCCTAATAAACGGATGTCACGTCGAACTGCATGGATCAGCTGCCATCCCCAAACGAACGATTGCGTGGCTCCAAGCAGTCTGGCAGTCAGTCGCGAGCTCGACGATTATGCTCTAAGAACCCCGCACTTTGACAACGCTGACGTCGGACAAAACCGCGCAAACGAGAGGTGGCTGTCGGGCAACTGGCCTGAGCCAGATTCTTCCTACCTTTACGCAGTACCCCGCTCCCTTCGGGCAGTATTTCTTGCGAGACGCCGTCGAGAAGGCCTTTGTCGCCCTGGGATGCGTGATCTGTTCAACATTCTCTGTCGGATCCTTACTTGCGTGTAAGTGGCGTCGACGCCTGCTTTGTGAGCATCTAGCCATTAAATGCGTTGATTCGAATCTCGCATGAGCCATAAGGAAGGAAGAAGTCCAGGACAGCAGGTGCACCATGGAGTGCGATAGCGTCATGATAGCTAAACTCGGGAACCCTCAGAATGCGAGGAAGGTGCCATCGTCAGCCTGATACCCTCAAGAAAGAGGACGGTCATCCTGCTACAAGTCTACACAATAGTGGTCACCGGCCACGCTCAGACTAAGTGGTTCTGAAACAGACATTCCCGGAAATTCGACACTTTGATTTGCAATACATGACATCCATCAGATGAAGCAAGAAACTACTCCCCGCTTACTTCTATCATATCAAGAGTCGCCCTCCCAGTAAGCCACCACTCATTTGCATGCCGCCCCAGGCCCTTCAGCTATCCGGAGTGGACGAAGTGACAATCATCTCGCTCGTCTCGCCA
>MU277332.1:9013-25885 GCA_022160305.1 Artomyces pyxidatus | reverse complement strand
CGCAGAGGCAACGTGAAGGCGACGCAGAGGCGGCGGGAAGGCGACGCAGATCACGTGCTTCCGAGCCAACGATCGCTTGCGGCTTGGCACGTCCATCGTACGCCTTAAGCCCATCCCAACTTCCACTTCCCAACTAGTCTCTACCAATTTGCCGACCCCTGGCAGAGGGTCCCCCATAGGCGATATGGGTGGCATTAACGCCGACCGGCACGCCATGCCGAATTCACCGTAGTAGAGAGCCCCTGCGGCGGCGTAGTGTACAAGTCTCCGCAATCCATTCGTTTCTCATTTATTCCTTATGAGCACCGACGCCTCCGCCTCTTTGACACGGGCGGACTGGCTAGCTCCTGAACAACGCTCGTTTATCCAACAAATAATCACTCAACTAATCCCACAATGGTCCACAGGACCTCGAGATTTCCAGCTCTCGTCCGCACACTCCAGGGCATATCCCAAATCAACATTGTTCCCTGCGCCGGCAGGAAGACCGCACTATTCTATGGCCCTATACTCATAATCCAACACCTGGTCAAGGAAGGCATACCATTCAAGGTTCGAGGGCGTCCACCTCCGAAGAAGCCGGTCATGCTCGTAGTGGGACCTTTAGTTGAACTGCAGAACAGCCAGGTGAGTTCTGGAATACTCGTATCGGGTGCCGGTGACTCACCTTGCGAAAACGAAGGTGTCCGAGATGAAAGAGGTTGGTGTGAAGGCCGTAGCAGTCAATGCAGAGTCGCTTCAAATGCACGGCCGCAAACTCTTCGACCAGATTCAGCGATGCGAATGGTCCGTGGTGCTGCTCTCGCCGGAACGACTGACATCGAAGGAGCTCGATATCATTCTCCGTGACCAGGAGTTCAGACGCAACGTGATTGGACTTGGCCTTGATGAACTGCACGTCTACGAGTCCTGGGGCGACGCTCTCGGAAAGCTGCGCCTCTTCGCACACGAGCGCTGGAAGTCTCTTGATCGCTCGGTCGCACGATTCCTCCATCAGACGCTTTCTGGCCTCACGGTTCTATCAGCAAACTTCTCTCCAACTTTCACCTTATCCGCTGCAAGGAGATGCTGGACTCCTTGATGGAAGGATGGGAGTATCTCGAGAGGGATGGAGCAGGTCTATTTGACCTCATCGATGGCCTCAACACCCGTTATGACGAACGCCGTCGACATTCAAAGGTGATCTCTGCGCAGAAGGCGGCGCGGACGCGAGCTAGGAAGAAGGCGAAGCTTGGTACGACTTTACTTTAATATGTGTTTCTCTTGTAAGTTGACCGCCTTCAGTCGCAGATAAAGCAGCACAGGCGTCGCCTGTGCTTGACGCCAGAGCACCTTCCTCCCCGCCCCCTCCTCCAGCGACATCAGACGCGATCCCCCATCAATTCCATCCCCTCGACCTTGCCATTCCTCCTGCAACTCCATATACTCCCACCCGTGCTTCACGCCGTCGTGTATCTCCTTCTCCATGCTCACATTCTCGTTCTCAGTCTATGACCTTGAACGAGTACGGCGGCTCTTCTGAGAGCGCCTTTTATCGTCCAGATTGGCCAGGCCTCCCAGAGGTGAACGCTTTTGCGCCAGCGCCGGCTCCGGTGCAAACTGAGCTTCTGCAGCAGTACAATCAACCGTATCGTGTCGCCATGCCCGAGTCTCCGCGACTCGCTACGCGTTCCCAGCTGGCTGCGTACTCGACTCGTTCTCCACTCACACCTCGCCGTTCGCGGACGGCAAACTACTTCTCCGGGTACATTGTCTTCTGTTCCAGTATGACTACGTGCGGTGCTTTAGCTAATGTTTACTTTTGCGAAGGCTCACGACCGCACTGCTGCCACGTCCGGGCACAGAGAATCAGCCGCGTGCCAGTGCGAGCGGGAACAGGCCGACACCTGTCGTTTCCGGTAACCCTTCAATACCTTCAAGTTCTCATGTGCCATTCTTTCACGACGACAATGACTTCACGGTATATAATAATTCAGTGTATATTGCGCAACCTTCCCATTACCATGGAAGCCTACTTACTTCTAGCTCGTCCATATCACACCACGATAACACTTTCTTTCAAACACCATCAACTTCTATCCAGATGCCTACGATACCACATACGTATACTACATATCATTCTACTCCTGCATTCTCCCCGTCTACTCCACTTTCTAAACGGCAGTACCCCTGGGATATCGAGTCGGACAATGGTGGTCCATCGACTCAGCGGCCTAGATATCTCTGATGGTAAGTGTTCGATCATACCATACGCAAATTGATATCTTACGATCTCTAATCATCTTGTGACTGTCCTACCAGGGTTTCATCTTCGATCGGGTCATCCTGGTTGCGGGGCCGAAATAGCGCTGCAGCATCAACCTCGTCTCGCGCGGATGTAGGCCAATCGTCATCATCTGCCAGCATGTCGTTGGGCAAGGCAGTTGCTGGTCCATCTTGGCCAAATATATTTCGGTACACAGTTGTGCGTACAATAAATTTCGGTATCTTGTTTCCGAGAACAGCGTAGCCTTCTTCAAAGTCATCAACCGCGATGAATCCGTGGTCTCGTCCGGGCCGTCGTCGATTGACTTCGTGCAATCGCAGTAGAGCCATTCCAGCTCGGAGTTCGTTGTCCTGGTGCGGCTCGCCGTGTTTCTTTGTGCGTTCTTCTAACTCCACCGTCTCCTCCATCTCGTCCTTCAAATGCAGGAAGTCCCGCACGCAGAGCGAAAGAGTCTTACGATAGAAGTCATCGTCAAACTCCTTCCCCTTGTGCTGAGCCATGTCTTCTAACCAGAAGTTGTGGTGTTCCTGCATGAGGTCCATCTCGGAGAAGTGGCCTGGCCGTCCTTTAAGATTGACCAGCCAATTATTGAGAATGGCATCACGAAGTTCGGGGTGCCATTCCCACTTCATGTTGCAGTACAGTTCGAGGAGGTATTGGCAGTAGTATGGGTTCCCACTACCCGCGAACGTGAATATCCAGGTCTGCGGCATCGACTCGGAGGTGAGCCACAATCTTCACTTGTTACTTCAACTGACCTTCATGACTTCCCATAGACGACCCGTGTCCCCAATCGACACTGCATGGCAAAATTCTCGCCACCAAATAGCATTTCGCATGAACAGAGTTGCGTTCGCAAGGGTCGTGTCACGCTCAGGGTGGGGTTTTGAATCAAAGTCTGCAGAGAAATCGGATAACTCATCGACGTCCATTGCGTCGCCTTCCTCTAGCTCAACATCTGTTTCTTCCGCATCCGAATCTATGCTTTCCTCGGCTTCCGGAGGTGGCGGTGGTGGCGGCGGTGGCTGCCACACTGAACCAAGTGGAACAACATCGACGTCGTCATTGGACGGACGTAGGGCCTGCATGTGAGCTCTGGTTGTTGCATGACGACGTGAGAGTTGTCTGGCGGCAGTGAGTAATGTGTCGAGCTCTGGAATTAAATCTCTTTCCCTCAATTCTTCGAAATAGGCAACAAGATCGTTCGTCTTGAACCAGTTCCTACGTGCGCAATGTCAGCAAATTTACCAGGTTCCTACGAGATGGACGACTCCCAGCAGTTCAGAAGGTGCGCATCAAGTGCAAGAATACAATGCGTTGGCGAGTCCAAGGCGTCGACGTCTGCACGCAACTGCCCCGCATCGCCATACGATCGACGATAAGACGCGTGAGACCGTATGGTCAACCCGACGAGACCTTGTAAGCATCTGCAAGCACACCTATCTCTTGCGAGATGCTGTAAGCTCGCGGCCTCATTGGTATAATGGTGAGCACTGGCAGACTGCAGTGCAAGCTTGCTTTGTGTGATCTGGATCTGCGTCACGGTAAGACCGCAAATTGAAGCCCGATGGAATTCTAGACGAGTTGTTGCAGCGTCGCCTACAGCAACACCAGGGGTAGCACTTTGGGAGCACTTCCGGGCGTGCATTCAGACAGTAGAATCTCGTCGATACCTCGTCCGCACGAATTAATAGAACAAGAAAGATGAACTAACAAGTGACAACCGGGGGCCAGACCGTGACAGAAAGGGGCGTATGCGAGTGATATTCATGATACTACTTAGAGACCTACGACTTATTGAGAGTGCCCTGGTCCGGGTCCGGGTTGGCGTCCACACTGCCCTCCTCTTCCTCGTTGTAGTCATGCTCTCTCTGAAGAGGCTGGCTCCTCCGTGAGGCAGGATACTGGGTACGGGGGGCGTAAAACGCGGCCTCCGGCGCATATTCCTGCTGAGCACGGTCCTCCGCGTAGCGCTCTTCTCCCATCCATGAGTCTCCGTAGGAAGCGTACGGACTGTTTCGATAGACCTGAGTCGGGTGAACGGCAAAGCGTGGGGTCGCAGGGAACTGCCCAGGGATGGGACGATATCGGACCTGAGGTGCAGAATACTGCTGGGGACCAAAGCTCCATGGCGGAGGGCCAAATGAGTACTGAGGTTGGTCGCCCTGGAGTATCGTTGGGTAGCGTGTGCCAGGCTGCTCCATCCCGTATCCTGGTTGCTCCGGGCCATACTGCAATCTCGCACGCTGGGGGATACGCTGCCCGCGTTCGTGCGGAGTAAGTCTTTGACCCTGCGGAGCAAGGGGGGCAGATCTTCCTCTGGGAGACGACATATTATACTCCTCCTGACGCCGACCGTGCATGGATTCTTCATCATGATCGATCTGCTCTTCTGGTGGTCGCTGACGCTGTTGATCTCCACTTGGGGGAGCCACTTTTGGAGACTCGGCGTGTGACGAGTCGAAGAGCACTGCAGAGCTTGCTGGCTGGGCGTTTGCGCGTGCATCGACTTCGGCGCGGGGAATTTTTCGGGCGCCTTTATATGCAGGAATGGGCTTTGGCCTCTGAGATTTTCCGGCCTTGTTCAAAGTCGTCTGAGGTGCTGATTCCGACTGGGTCTGCTTGCCAATTGCTTGGGACGGACCGCCGAACTCTCCGCCGTCCTTACATAGTCCGATCAAGTCAGGAAATAATCTCTAGCGGAATCAGGTGGCGCACCTCTTGGATGATCTTCTCCTTTTTGGCCTTATGCATGGGCGTCTCCTCTTCATCCGCCGACCCCTCCGCAGCAGGCTTGACTTCGGATTTACGACGGCTGAGCTCGACAGACACCTGCATGTTCGCCTTGCGCTTTACAGCACCCACCTTCCTGGTAGGGGGCGGTTCGGCGGTCGCTGCAGGGCGTACAGTTGCGGTGCGAGTGCGCTTATCGCGGTGGGCCCGGGGACTGGCACTTTGAGGTGGTGTAGGTGATCGCAGACGCTTCTTTGCTGGGTTATTGACCAGCGTCTTCGTAGCTGACCTTGTCACAATGGATTTCCTGATGGGCACTTCTCGAATCTCAGCTGCTCCTCCCTCGCCTGCCTCGGACTTGCTGCACTCAGATTCGCCGTCCTCCGATTCACCATCCTCTGACTTGCTGCCCTCCGACTCGACGCCCTCCGACTCGACGCCCTCCGACTCGACGCCCTCCGACTCGACTCCCTCCGACTTGCTGCCCTTCGATTCGCCGTTCTCCGACTTGCTGTCCTCCGACTCGCCGTCCTCCACCTTGAACTCTTCGCCTAAGGCCTCGGACGCGCTGTCATCCGTCCCGGCCCCATCTTTCCCCGTGCGAGCCTGCCGGTCACTGACATCTGTTTTAGCTCCTGAAGAGCGACCGGACCCCTTCTTGGCCTTGCCTTGCTTAGAGGGGTCTTGCGGTGATTCTTCATCTTCATCTTCGGCCTCTTCATGGCTTTGGTCGTCTTGGAGTTCCAAAGCAGGGGTTTTCTCTTTTCTCTTGAGAGAACCACGCCGATCGACAGTGCCATTGGAGAACATGCGACGCCCACGCTTAGTCCTGGACTGCACGGGAGGTGCGACTCCCAGAATCACAGGAGCAATATTGTGGGTGCAATCTGTGAGTTGTTGTTAAATTGCAAGGCTAACGTTAGAAGGCTAGATCCCACCTTTATGCTCAGAGGCGGTCATCTTTCGAAAATGTAAGCGATGCTGGGGGTCGGGATGCCGAATCTGCGACCAGATGCTGGCGACCTCGTTGGTTTTGAGAACCGAGATTCCTTTACTGCTCTCTTTTGAAGCCTTGTCACCCTGTGGGAGAGGTACATCCTCAGGGTAATTCAATAGGACGATTTTCTCCTCTAAGAGGCGCTTCCCCAAGCGCCTCCAGGGGAATTGACTAGGGTTAATTGAGCCACCTGCAGCAGCTAGACAATACTTGGCTCAGCTGCAGTGTTTCGAATGCGAACTGCCTCTACTCACCTGCCAATTGGGCTATCTTCTCCTTGAGGGCCTTCATGTCGTTTTGATCGCTACGGCCTTCATCAGCCGCATCCTCTGGCTCGCCGACTGCGCTGTCATGGGCTTTCTGAGCCTCAGCAGCAGGTCGTGTGAGAGGCTGTTGCACGGACTGTTGCTTCAGCCCTTGTATGTATCTTGTGGAGTGGGTGTTGCTGTCCTGACGTGAGCGTCTGACTCGTTTGAAGCTGAGAAGACTCACTAAATGTAAATTTTGAAGTGCTCCTCCAGCTCGGCATCTTCAAGGCCAGTCAGGCTCTGCAGAAACTGTGGATCGTTCAGGAATAGGCGACCCATGACCATAGGCCACACGCACCCCGCTTGCATCTTCTGTCGCAAATATGCGGCATAGTTTATCGTCACGACCGACAAATCCGCCCGCACAAAGTGTCACGGACTCGAACCGGTGGGCGATCGCATCGCTCCTTGCCTAGTTGCATTGGCTTTAGTTTGCGCATCCGGAAGAGGTGGGAATGTACTTACAGTTGCTTCCCGTTCATCCATAGTCTGCTGGAAACTCCTTGCTCGTCTCTCAACGTCTTCCGGCCTCTCACCAGCTTTGATCAAAAGACTTCTCCAGTCGTCTGGATGAGCGTTTTTGAACTCAAGAAAACATTGTCTGACGACGTCCGTGCTCCCCTCTTCCGAGCCTGCGTCTGCTGGCAAATTTTGCTGCACACTCCCGACAATACTTGTGCCCCTTGCCGGGGCCTCCTCTGATTTATCCCGCAGGCACAGTGAACAACAGTGGGATGCTCGAGGATTATAGAACTTACCCCTGGCTGAGTCCGCATCCGAATTCTTCAATCTTCCCCGTTCCTGCTCCTCGTGATCCAAGAAATACGACCTGTACATGTTCCAGTCGTTGGTTTCAGTCCGAGCCAGTTGAAGACGGCTAAGGTAGCGCTGCAAGATGGTCTCGACCGAGATAGAACTCTTTTCTGCATGCATTGCGAGAATGCCATCGAGTGAGTCAAAAACCTCCGCTATCACTGACTCGGATGCCATCGTAGTTGGTCGAAGGGATTATAGGCGAAGTTGGCGGGGAGGAAGTGACGGAAAGACGCTGGTTACAGCTCACGATAAGCGCCGCTCCCGCGAATTGAAATGACTATCGATGGCTGACCAAGTCATCAGTTCGCCGTGGCGCTTATTCCTCGAGTCCTAAGAACGCGGCACCGTCCACCAGACTAGGAGCAGGTCATCTCGGATTGACGCCTGCGCAGAGAGAACGTTTAGCGCAAGCCAAGGACAAGCAACGGTGCGCAACATAAGCGCCTGTGATTATATTACAGTGGACAGTCCAACCCCTAGATATGCAATACGTCGTCCATCTTACACCGTCTTGTACGCGTTGAGTGGCGTATGCCAACAATGTCAATCGCGAAGATGGCGGGGATCAGTATGGAAGATATCTTGAATGAGGCCGGCGATCATCCCGACGATCAATCTACCTACTTGGCTTTGACTTGGCTGTGACGATCTCGAAGCTGATCGCTAGATCTGATGATCGTGACTCTTACAGATGTAGCAGACAGATAATCCTGAGCTTGCGATGGTTGAATCTGTCTACTCTGCCTAGGGAGACTATATGGACGTCAACTTCCAACTGACTCATGACACATACAAGCATTCAGACGGACAAAGTTGAGAGTGTGATTCCCAAGCGTTCAGTCCGTGGTGCGACTTACCAATGACAAAGTAGCGCTGCTTGGGCGGCGCTCACCTAAGATTCATCGCGACGTCTGATCATTGCTGATTAAATCCCCGTCCAAGCTCTCCATCGGATGGTAATCGCGGAAGTCAGAGCGTGGTCTCGGCCATCCGCCTGGTTCCCAGGCAGGCAACGCTGGCTGAGCCGCACGGTGACTCGGTGACTCTCGTTCATTGCGCTCAACCGTGAATACTGAGTATCCTTGTATGATGAATTGACTTTTACTTGCAAAGATCCATGCGCGTGTATGTTGCCGGTAAGATTCGCGGCCTTCTGCAATGAAGCGCTCGGCGAGCGCTTATCACGGCCTTTAGCACGTCTCAACTATCACAGGTCCCGGTCACAAGTCACCGGTCACCACTGCGGCATACGCGTGTTCTCTTCCCCTCACAAGTTACAACCACGATGTCCTCGGAGATGGACGACATCTTCGCCTCGCTCGATGCTCTACTCGCCGCTCACGCCGATAAACTATCAATCTCGGTCGACACCCTGATTAGGCGCTACCAAAGCTCTCGAGAGCTCCGAGAGTTCGACTTCGTGGCGATGTATTCGTTCTACTTTGCGGAGCACGAGGAAGAGGAGAGAGCGAGGTTGCAGGTTGTAGAGACGGGAGTTCTAGCAGGGAAGTCCTGTGGTCAACTGCGGTCCGTTCGTCAGGCTTACTCGGCCACTTCAGACGCGCCAACCGGGTCCGCGGTGGGCGGCACCACCGATACGACGTCTGGCACGGAATCGACTAAAGCAGGTGATATCACGTTGCGGAGCCAGGTATGGACAAAGAAGTTGACCGACCTTGAGTAGATTCAGGGCCAGTCCCCGAGTTGCTACCGTCTCCGGATACAACTGCAACAATAGAGAGAGAGAGAGAAATCACCGGTATGTACTGGGGCCACCTTCGCGCGCGACTGGCCTCTTCGAGCTCAATCCAATTATAGCAAGCGACAAGGAGACCGTCGTCAAAAAGTGCTTTGACGCGTTCAAAGAGGCCCATGGGGAAGAATGGAAAACAACGCTGTTCAGAGCGACGATGAGGCCCGAAGACGTTGAAGGCAGGGCGCTCTTATTCCACAAGAAGATAGGACTACGAGAGGCTTTTGTGAGTGAGCTCGATTTGTTTCAGGCAAACGAAGGCGAAGTGATGGATTCAGGCGACGAGCGACGCGGTCGCTCACCGTTTTGAGACCTTGGCCATTTGCGCGGGCGGATTCGTTGGCGACCAACTCTGTCAAGTCTTTGCCACCGAGGGCGCGAAGGGTGTGCGTGCGTCTTGACCTCTTCACAGTCTGTTCGTTAATCACCGCCCCAGTTCTTGCATGGCCGGCTGGGTATCAGTGAGGCCACACTGAAGGAGCACTTCAGAGCCCACGTATAGTGAGTTCCCTTCATACCAAGCACCCTCGAAGCTCAAATCAGCGCAGCAACCATCACTCGCAAAACGACGTACAGCGTCTGCAGCAAGGCCTCCCTCAACCATTTCGTTTCATGAGCGATTCGAAGGGGACCACGATGCATCGCACCCTGAATATGGAATCCGCGGCTGAAGTTCCGCAGGCCAAAGGTGGCGACAAAAGCAGCACGGGCGAGGGCGAAGGCGGGAAATCCAAGCGCGAACAGCAGGAGCGCGCAAAGACCTCGTCTGGTGGAGAAAAGGAGCCGGAGTCTCCAAGCGAGGGAGAAGGACGGGAAAGCAAAGGGCAGCAAACTGGCTCACCAATTCTAACAAGAGCAGCCACTGCTAAGGCGCTCGCTGTAGAGAACAAGCGCCCAAGATCACTGACGCCTACCGCCGGTTCTCGCCGCCGAACTAAGCGCGCTCGTCCCACTTCCGCGCCCTTGCTCAGTACTGTCAAGTCGTCGGTCGGACCAAAGAAGTCGGATGTTGGAAAGGACGGCTCTCGCACTCAGGAGGTCTTCGTCCAGATCAAGCACGTTCGCAAACGCGACTCTGTCAAGCCCCTTAAGTCAGGAAGCCCCTCCGTGATAGAATCATCGGATGACGATGAGCCTGCCGCTCCGAAGGCGAAGAAAGCGAAAATTCTGCAAGAAGTACGTCGCCACCTGCGTTTCCTTTAATTTGAGCACTGACATCATTATGCAGGATGTCGATGGAGGACTGAGTGGTCATCCCTCGAAGGCGGAAGGCAGTGTGAGTCCCAAACATTGATTTTGTACCCGGTATTCAACTGTGGAATTAGGGGCATGGCGGGATAACCGAAAACCTCAGCGTCCAGAAAGCAGACCCCTCTCAAAAATCAAGAACCATCCCTTCTCATCAAGGCTCTCCTACCAAGACCCAAGGCGACGCGAAGACGGCGCAGAAGGCCGCGAGCCATCGAGCCTCACCGTATTCCGAAAGACCCTATGATTCAGTAATACAACAGACAGAGGCTGGGCCGTCTCGGCGAGGACCTTCCTTCCCTAGCGGCCTACCTAACAGCGAGCAACTCTCAGACGACCCGTACGACGAAGATCAAAGGTCCCGGGACAATGGGCATCAGGAGCCGGCAAAAGTACGGCTTCCTAGAGGGAGGTTTGCACCTTTCTATGCTCCCGCTCCGAGAGCTCCGCGAGGCCAAGGGTTTGCCCCTGACCGGTATGGCTCCCATGGCTTGCATCGTGATAGGTTCCAGTACGGATTTGAGCGCCCGGTTTACGGCATGGAGCAGGTCCCTTTCCCTCCGATAAGGCCTCAGGGCGGTCCTTCACTTCCTCCTCCCCACTGGAATCCAGTTCATCAGGAATACAACCCCCAACAATTTTCTGCCTTTTCCCAGTCCCAGTTTCCCGTTTTCCCACCGCATCCTTACCAAAACACTGCATATTCTGCTTACCAAGGTCCATGGATGGGAGAATCCTTCGAATACCACCCCGAGACCGAGGATCCACTGGATCTTGGGCCAGAGATGCCTTACTACGAGGGTCAAAACCGGCACCTTGCCAGGTCCCGGCGCAATCACTTCGTTCCAGACCAGCGAGATGACGAAGTAGACAAAACCGCGTCCAGGACCGAGAGTCATCCTAGAGATAAGACTTAGTTTCGCTGACAACCAATGCTTTACTCACACATCATCATCCTGTGCCTGGATTCTTGTGTTGTCTTGTCCATGAAAATGTTGCATTTTGAGAGCTTCACTGTATTTTTGTAATGATCTGGATATGATCTGGACCGTAAGTAAACCACATTGGGGCGCGGGGAGGTCCTGTTGGTCCGCAATGCACCAGTGATGAACCATTGAAATGATCTCTTGCAGTGAATGAGCCTGAAAACATCTGCAGGATCATCGCGTCAGAGACCCTCCTGACGGCTGAAAGTTGTGGCACCGGCACTGTGGTAACGCACCACCCGTCTCCTTCGGTCAGAGACGTTCATCAATGCCTTTTATAAAATGAACGAGGGTGCTCCTTCTCTCAAGGTGAAGCACCGCACCACAATGGAGCCACATATCATCCAGATATCTCATCGGATCTCGGGCTTCCTGCCCTGGACTGCAGCCACTCAAGGGTATACAGTTTGGTGGCTTTCGAATGGGATCTACAGTGCCAGATTCTATACAAAAAAAACATGTTTGTGAACCATCTAAGCTCGAGAAGATGGCAACTTGATCCGAGTCATGGCACTCCAAGCCGGATGGAGTACGTAAGCACCCTTCGACATCTCGGAGGATCCTGCACAGCATCTCGGTGTCTGTAGGATGTATAGATCGTGTCGGACACTTTCTCGATGCCTTATTGTGACATCTGGTACTCTGGAAGAGCTTCCGGAGGCGCAGGCAGCTTGAGACAGACTGGCTCTCAGCGAGAGCCATTTGACAGTCGTGGACGCCGGGAGGTCATGGACGGATATCTGCCCGCACTTTCCCGGGCTTGGTAGATAATACAGCCAGCAGCTCCCCTGGGCTGGGGGCGCATTTCAACCTGCCACGGCCGGCATTTCAGGTGTACAGCCAACCCGGATGATCTCCTCGTACTCTGGGGCGCCTGTTGGATTGCCCAGATGCCCAAGAGGCTACAGGAAGATCGATTATGTAAGATTGATCACGTCACAGATCGTGCTGTCGCAGATCATCTTCTCCGCGATCTATTAGTGTAAAAGATCTTAACGCGGTAATCCGGAACCCATCACCATCTGCATCACCATCTGCACAAGATCGGATGGGTAGACCATGAGAGGGAGTGATCATACATTTGCTTCTGAACTCAGAGTCACCTGCTGTTCAGAGTGTAGGAAGCATCTGTCCAACCGGAAATTGAATGCCTGTCCAAAGGATGTTCAACTGCACCTTGCCGGGATATCCTGTTCGATGTTGGGCTGAACTGGGAATAGACTGAAAAAACCTAGCCGCAGAGATTGGAATTGAGCCATGACGGCCGAGATCGTTGGAGCGGTGACTCGAGCCGGCTCTCTAAGTTTGGATCTGCATTGTGCCGGAAAAGGAGATGGTCTGCAGTGCAGTGAGTGAGTAAGATGTGTGACCCTACTCAATTAGATGATTACATTTCGCTCTTTGTACCCTACCGAATCTCAAGTTGTAATTCACTCACACAAGCTATACATATGGGCCTACAACCCCATCGACTGGACTCGCCCTGCATCTCTCCCCCGGTGTAGTCCTGTGCCACCTGATTTTGTGTCTGTTTATCCCCCAAACCTACCAGTCCAAGGAGTTAAAGCATCTACAAGAACCGTCTTTTAGTTTATGCAAAAGGGCCATGGTACCTAAAGCACCGTGATCATGATATCCCAAATGGTCATCGGACGTATTCCGAAGGCTTCCCCTCGCTTCCCTCGCAGAATTTTCTCAGTAAGTCAGAGGGGGAACGTCTAGAACACGACCAAACCGAGAATGTCCTCATGGGAAAGCTTCCAGGTTCCGGGACCAAGGCCTCATTTCCTTTCCTTTCCCGTTACAAGGTACAAACCATTGCATACTCTAGAAAGTATGGGGTCTCCGCACGCACCTTGAGCGACCTCTGGACAAGTCGGAACGGGACCTGCTGCAACATGTTCAGCTGACTCCGCGGAGAGAGTTCATGCCTAGTGCCCTGACCAACGGTAAGTTTGGAGTTGATATTCAAGCCAGGTCGTCCGTCAGTGACGGTCGTAGCCTGACGATCGCGAGGGCGCTCACCCAGCGGCGAGTGGATGCTTCGAATTGCCCGCAATCCACCGTTCGTGGTAAGAACCTTCAAAACGACCGGCAGACTTCTACGCAACTCACGACGGAAGCTCACGACGGAAGCGGCGGGACCGTTTCCTGAATGACAGGCAGTTTCCAGGATCTACAGTAGATCATCCCACCCGGCCATGTATCGAAACTACAGTCAACCGGGGGGCGGTTCCGCATGGCCTCAACGCGTTGATTCCAATACGGCGGAAGGCCTCGCATACGTCCTATCAAGGAGCCGTCTTATGCATGAGAGTTGGTGGATGCGCTTGAAGATTGAGAACACACCTGTCCTTTCCGCGTTCCGAGCCAGCGTTCGCGATGCTTATCCAAGACCTTCAGCGCTAGCGCGGAATGATACTGTTGCTTGCCTGCTTGACGAATGCGGCACCTAGAATGGCGAGAAACGTTGACATCCAGGCCGCAAAGGGTCAAAGCAGCGTACGCAGGCGACGCGAGCTTTCAAACAACATGACAACATCTGGGCCCCAAAGCGACGCGACTCAATTGCCGGTTCACTTGCAGCACTCTCCTGTTCGAACTGCCTAGAATCCGGTTTTTACCCCTGCCTAACTGTAAGCACTCACCAAACTTCTGATACAAATCGATCTCCAGCGCCAGTGACAGCAGGCCCGAGGATACCCGAGGTCGATAGGCACTGAGTCTAGCTCTATGAGATTCGTATGGGACTCAAAAGAATAGGTCCGATATGAGCGAGCCGAGTCCTGTCCGATCAGGAGTACAACGACCGTGAGCAAGGCAAACACGGGGCCGACATGACCGCGTCATGGAATGATATTGCGTCTGCCGTCATTGATGACGCTCTGTCATCGCCTGATTACAGCTATGATCAGCGCGGAACAACAGGGTAGGGTCAGGAGGAGATCCGAAGATAAGACGCTCACAGGACGGAACCAGACGGGATCAAACAGGGGTGTGAGCACGATGCCGCAACCTAGGAGCAAGGAAGGAAGTCTTCAATTCGGTCGTCGGAAGCCAACATGCTGGGTTGAGGATCCAAGAGACAGATACCAGCAGGTTGATGATTGGTGCGTGGTGGAATGGAAGGTATTCCTCCACCAGCAATGCCACCATCCGCCGATGCCGAGGACACCGGGGCGATGCAACCAAGGATGTGAAAAGATTATAGAGGGCTGGAGACGTACCCCTTGCGTATTGGCGTATTCCGCTTTGAGGTAGACGAAGAGGTGCTCTGTATTCCAGCTGAAAAGTGGGGATAAGTCTCAACCAGTCCGCGGGGTGCGATAGAGTCAGGTCAAGACGGTGTGGTCGATCACAGGTAGCTCAGAAAAGCGACGTACCGGCGGTGGTGTTGAAGTTGACGAGAGCAAAATCTTGTTGTATGCTAGGATACCGTTGTGTTTCTGCCGAGAAGCTGGAGAAAAACATCAATTCGGGGCACCGCGATAAGAGAAGACAGAAGTGGTTGGGAGTCATCGCTACCATCGCCTAACAATGTCTGGCTTGTGACATGCGTAAGGTGCTGCGTTTGCACAGTTGGAGTAGACGGTTCAAAAATTGTGTCTTGACACTGTATGTAGCGCATCGTCATGCTCACGACATGGTCGGAGCCAAAGATGATGTAGATCGACTGCGATCAAGCGGGGAATACTCCGTCATTCCTGGCGGAATGTGTATCCGGGAGAGTGCAACGCCTCGATGAAAAGTGGTTTGGAAAGCCGTAAGCTCAGAGTCCCAAGATGACCGAGGGATAGAAGAGCCTTCGCAGGAGTTGCGGGCAGCCAAAAGGAGGGCGTACGCTTTAACGGAACTTATGTCGACAGAGCCTGTAGGATCGGCGCAGTGAAGAGAAAGGATGAGAAGGCAATCACAGCGAGGAGGATAAGTTGAATGAGGGATGTGGAGAGCGCTGCGGAGACGTCGTTGATCCTGGCGTAGACGTGGCTGTGCATGGTGAAGGCGGACGAGAGAGAGAAGGTGAGAGAGCGGCTGTGAGCGCGACCGTGACTACAAGGCGCGAGACACGTCGACAACGCTTCTCGGCCCATGCAGGCAGATGTTCCCGTGCTTCGTGCCCGAGCCGAGTCGTCCAGCCGAATCGTCCAAGATTCTCGACGTCGGGGGCTGCCATCGCTGCTTGTTTGTCCCCCTTCATATTACCCTTATCTCCCTACATCCTCGTGTACCCTTGGCTCATCTCCTCTCTCTTCCTCCCAACTTCCTCCCCTCGTGGACAACAGCAAGGTCCTTCATAGAGTTCTCGCCGCGTAGCAAGCTGGGCCGTCTACTCATTCTTCGTCAAATTCCGCGTCATCGATGGGAATGATTTGCTAGAACGTGGTCCGCTGATACCATTGTATGTGCCACATTGTCGTCATACCCTGAGCGCGACCACCGTTGCGCCGCGCGCTACTCCGATGGAGCGCCTGTCTGTTTCTCTCTACTTAGGACTGCAACACACCACGACTCCATGCTTGACCCAGCCATCCTTTGTACGGTGCACGTGTGCCTTCTTGAGTGTGCCTGCATTCTCACCACGACCAGCCTTGGCATTCAGAGAATCCGTGCACTATTGGAGCAAAGGTACGTGGACTTGCGCGCCGCTCCTTCATATAGAAGTTGGGTCGATGCCGCTAGCGATCCTCTTCGCCAATCCAATCGTCAAGTACATTCTCATCAGCACTGGTAATGTATCAGTTGATCGCAAGAGTAAGGATCGACAAGCCGTTTTCCGCGGAACCTTCGAGTCGTTAGGTCAGGGCCCCAGGGCGCAGCCTGTTGCCCTGTTCCCGGAAGGAACGGGGCTGCACGGAGCCACTTATCGTGCAATTGAAGTATGGCGCTAAACGGGTAGCACTCGAGTATACCAAATGGGCAAAGGAGAACTCCGACAGTGCAGCGAAGGAGGCCCTAGTCATCGCCCCGTCCTCCATAGACTACATGAGCAAGTCCAAGTATGGAAGCTACGTATCCCCAAGCATCCGTTGATCATCAAAGCATAAAACTGACGAAACACCAGGTGATCATGGAGTACGTTTTTTCCCTGCTTTCCAACTCCTCCTCTGTGGCGAACGCTGTATCAGATTCGGTCGTCCGATTGAGATGGATCCGTACATCGAACGATTCCTGGGGGAAGATGAAGGTTCACCTCACGCGGCCGTGAAGCGCTTGACGCGCGCCATCGAAGCCCAACTGTTCGAATTGACGATCAACGCAGTTGACTGGTACAATATTGGCGAACCTCTACGGTACCATGTCAATCATTCTTACTCTCCCAACCAGGGATACCGTTTATGCAGCGCGCATGGCTCAAGACCTTCTCTTGGAGGGTGAGAAAACTCTGAACCGTGACGAATATGTGCATACCTCGCAAACAATACCCCTTCTCTTCAGCGCAATCGCAACATCGGTGGTCTTCAAGTCCTTTCAAGTTTTGGCTCGCTGCCACTCACAATGATCTATCCAGCTGCTTTCTTTTTCCTCTGTGCTGACAGGTTAGCCCTCAGCCAGAGCCATTTGACAGTCGTGGACGCCGGAAGGTCATGGACGGATATCTGCGCGCACTTTCCCGGCTTGGTAGATAATTGCGCAGAACACGACATTGAAATGATCTCTTGCAGTGAATGAGCCTGAAAACATCTGCAGGATCATCGCGTCAGAGACCCTCCTGACGGCTGAAAGTTGTGGCACCGGCACTGTGGTAACGCACCACCCGTCTCCTT